>JAVDBV010082596.1:0-33903 GCA_032619315.1 Piper longum | reverse complement strand
GTCTGGACGGACGGACTCGAACATGGACTGACCACTCGGGTAGACGGACGCGGTCACCATCAAGCGGATGCGATCATGGGCAAACAGAACCAGACGGGTAAACGGGCAGAACGGGGCGGCGGTGCCCGTCACCGGAAAAAGCCGACGACGGCGCAGCTGGCGGCGGGAGCGGTCGCGATCGAGAGGGAAATTGATGGGGAAGACGTTGGTGGTGACGAACGGCAGAGTCCGGCCACGAACTGGCCAGAAAACAGCGGTAAACGCCGTGGACCGCCGCCGGGATTAGCAGCTCTGCCGGCGGCGATCGCGGCCACGGTAGAGGTCGGTGTCGGTCCCAAATTGTAGATCTTGATGAGGGGAAGCCGTGTGAGTGTCGAGTTGGCCGGTGGTGGCTTGCTGACGCCGGAAAGTGGCCCAAGGCGGTGGCGGCGGCAGTGTTGACCGGCCCTAAAGACTCCTTCACCGATGACGACTACGGTGGCATGGGTAGTCGTGAGAGGTATGGTTGGAAAGATCGCCGCGAGGCGGCCATGGTGGTACCGGTACGTTGGCCGGGGGCGAGGTGGAGACTCACCGGCTGCGAGCCGAAGTAGCGCCGGCGTTAACACTCCAAGGTCGTGGTGGGTTGGAGAAAATATATAGGAAAACCAGGAGTGACGTGGACGGCTCAGATCTTGCCACGTGGCACGATATGAAATTCCAATAATTGTAGTGGGACCCACATATAGGTATATCTAATATACCTATGGATGAAAAACTCGAATTGAGACCATCGAAAATCAAATCTTACTCGAGCCTAAAAGTGACTCGATAGACAGGAATTAATACAATCATGTTAAATGGACCCCAAACCTAGAAATTTTAAAAATAATGACTCGTTTCTTGCTGTAAATTTTTTTTTTATTAAAATTATAATAATAATTATTGTTGTTATTATTTTCGTGGTTTTTACAGGAATTCAACGACTGCGCTACTCGAGAGGGCATTGGCCAGTCAAAGTGGGCTTTGGACAACTCCATTCCCGAGGGATTCTGACAACTCCGCGTTTGAGTACCTACACTCGGAGAACGTGGAGGTTTACGGGTACTGTTAAGTACAGTGTATGTCTAGACTTGTGGTTTAAAGGGTACTGAAGGCGACTGCTTGAAAGTACTTAGCCTTCGTGCTCAATGCCAGAAGTAATATGGAGGATGTAGAGGGCTGAGATGAACGAGAATGAGATTTGGTGCAAGACGCAATAGATGAAATGGCAGAGGCAAGAGAACGATATGGAAAGGGGACGCTATTGACTTGAGAACGACGACTCCCATTAGTGCCCTTGTGAGAGTTCTTGAGGAAGTATATAATTTTTATTCAATAGGAGGGTTAGCCCTTTTGTGCCAGTTTGATATTAGTTATTTTCCGGGCCGGTAACACTCGTTACTGATGGTTTTCTTATATATATGTAGTTGTGGATCGCGATGATTGAAAGCTGTTGTCGGGACTACGGATGAGCAGCACAGAGTCACGCACACATGTACGCACTATGTGTAATGTTTGATGAATGTATGTTAATGTTGTGTGAATAGAAATTTTATTGCATTATGTTGATAAATTACATATGAAGTGAATGGGTAAATGTGAATGACCAAGGAGCTTTGGATCAGACGGCTCATGTGAAAATGAAAGTGATGAAGAATGCATTTGGTAACTGATTGCCATATTTTACATTGTTTTGAAAATTTATATATTTATATATATCCTTGTTGTGGACATGTTAGCCCTTTTTACACTTTTAAGGGAAATTCTGTCCATTTTTCTATTGAAATAAATATTTTTCTTCGGATTTCTCGTTATTACTTTCGTTGGTTTTGTTTACATATTATGGCATGCATGTAGGACAAGCGTTAGAACCCAAACATGTCATTCATACCATGCATGCTGCATCTTCGTCTTAACGCCGAGGCTAGATCTAGGTCGGTTTAACCGAATCAAGTAGATTAGCGAACGGTTCGGTCACCAGTGACAACTCCGAGTCAGTTTGCGGGTGAACCGAAGCAGGGTGTTACATATATGAAATTAGTTCATGCCATGTCACGACAATCTATATCGAAGGGCTGTTTTTTGGATGCTTTCCTGTTGAGAATGCAGAAAAAAGGAGAGTTCGGGTTCGGATCTTTCATCACTCCCGAAAGTAAAAAATCTTTCTATCCTTTCTTTTTGCGGTTGCGCGAGTGGTGGTTCTCAGGCTTTTTCAGGTCTGACAGCCGGTGGTCGGCTTGGATCTTCCTTAAATTCCTATCATCCTACAACTGGCGGGAAGGTTGTGGATTTAGAACTCACTCTTCTACCCAGAGGAAAGTCTCGCTCCTGCTGAAGAAGCAGCTCATCCCGCTCTCAACCCGTGCAAGAAAACTACCATAAATTGCCAAAAAATTGCTGAAAACCGTCGAAAAACCGGATTCTCAGAAATTTGCTGGAACTTTCACCGAATTCATCTAGTCGAACCCAATCGAACTTCAGACGTCGTCGGGTACTGAATTTGAGTCTCGAGTCGCGTGACAAAACCTTAATCGTCCCTGATTGCTGACGACGCGAGGTATAATTAACTTCGAGTTAATTTATTAAAGATGATAATTATTAGCATAACATGAAATGATTGATGGATTGATGTGTTAACTATTTTATCATAATAAACATATGAATTTGCTTGATTGAATTGCATTAAAACGAATGTTAAGGAACTAATTAGGTAAACTAAGTATCGTAATCTAATGCAACGTAGCGCAAGAAATCTTATATGGATTGGGATTGATGTGTGATTGATGTGTATGTGCTATAAGATGTGTGAATGCATCATAAGCGGACGTTAACTTTTAGTTTGATGTGTAAGTACGGACTAGGAGCTCGCCATTTATGCACATGGATACGATTAGAGTTTCTACCAAATTCGTTTAGGGCTGGCTTCTAGTTTGACTTCTATACTCTATCATGTTTTATTTTATCGGATAAATGAATGTGACGAGTAGTAGATTTATTATATCGCACTCTACACAGGCTATCTAGTTGGATGAGATTTTTAGATTAACAATTTATTATTTTTTTTAGAATTTTCAGATAAATATGTAACTAAAATTTATTATTTTTTTTAAAAAAAAATAGTTTGGATAATAAAAATATTATATTAAGTAACTAGCCCACCTGGTCCTTGTAGGGTTATTGTGGGAGCTAAAATCAACTAAAACACACCCAAAAAAAAAGTTGGGTTGAGATCTATAGCCAAATGAGCTCTATTAGGGGGGTTTTAGTGAAATATGAATCTAATTTATATTATTTAAATAGATTGACAATATGAATAATATTCCACTGTTAATTTTCATGATGACACTTGCGTGTTTAAGCGGTAGATTAAATTAGCTTATGGTTTGATTATAATAGTTTTCTTTAAAACATCGAGTATGGACCGAAGACGCCCTCTGATCTCTTCTACTCCCCGTCTTTACCCCACCTTCTTCTCCGGCGAACCCACCAAAGCTTCCAACTTTCTTACCCAAGACAAAAACTACCATTACTAGAAGAAGGAAGATGAGGAGAAGGAAAAGGTGACACAACCTCCCAAAAACCCCGTCCCAATGGCTTCCCTCCCCCCAACCTCCACCTTCATCTTCCCCAATTCCGGCGACCCTAACCCCCCCAAATTCCCAAACTCTCCATCCAGCATCGCCAATCCTAGCCACCCATCAACCTCCCTTCGCCTCCCCGCTTCGCGGTCTTCAACCACACACGACCTTGAAACTCCTCTTCCAACTGCATTCTCCTACAACTCCACCATCCAGCGCCTCCTCGATGCCGGGGGCTCCCCCCATGCCGTCCTCTCCATCTACGCCGACATGCTGGCCCGCGGCGTTCGCCCCGACCGACATACGCTACCCCGGGTGCTGGCGGCGTCGCGCCTCTGCGGCGACTTCTCCTGCTCGAAGGTTGTGCATGGGCACGCTGTGAAGCTCGGGTTTGCGTCGGATGGGTATGTGGTAACCTCGCTTATGTCGGCGTACGGGCAGTACGACGGGGTCGAGGCCGCTGAGCGGCTGTTTGTCGAAATGCGTGAGATGAACTCGGTTTCTTGGACGCTGCTCGCCAGCTTGTATGCGATGGAGAACAGGCACGAGTCGGCATTGCGGGTGTTCTATCGGATGGTGAGTTCGGGTGTCCAGGTCGATTCGGTGTCTCTGCTTTCGCCTATCAGATCTTGCGGGCGGTTGAGGTCGGCTGTGGAAGGGAGGAAAGTGCATGGGATTGCTAAAGAGTTTGGTCTGGAGTCTGATGCTTTGGTGGGCAATGCGCTGGTGAAAATGTACTTTGATTGCGGCTGTGTGGAAGAAGCTCGGGGCCTTTTTGATGGAATGGCTGTTAGAGATGTTGTCTCGTGGACGGCGTTGATTGGTGGGTATGTGCGGAACGGTGGTTTCAACGAGGGGCTAAAGTTGCTTAGGTTAATGGTTGAGGATGGTGTTAAAGCGGATTCGGTTGCTGTTGCCAGTGTTCTTCCTGCTTGTGCAAGAGTTTCTGCTCATAAGAATGGGAAGGAAATTCACAGTTATGTCGTAAGGAATGGGGTGGAGATGAACGTGAATGTAGAAAATGCGCTCATGGATATGTATATTAAGTCAGGATGTATGAATTCTGCGATCAAAGTCTTTGAGAATATTGGAAACAAAGACATGGTCTCATGGACTGTTATGATACTAGGTTGCAGCTTGCATGGCCAGGCAGAGCTTGGGCTTGAGCTTTTCAATGCAGGTGAAAGGGATCCAGGAGTACAGCCTGATGAGATGTTGCATGATGCTCTACTTCATGCGTGTCACACCACTGGAAAGGTTGAAGAAGGAAGATTTTATTTTAAGAGCATTCGAGAGCATAAGATTGGGCAATTCGCACTCATGGTTGGTCTTCTAGCTAGAGCAGGACTGTTGAAAGATGCCGAGGCTTTTATGTCTGAGCACAGCGTTGATGGTTGTCCTGAGGTGTTGAGAGCCCTGCTCGATGAATGCAGAATAAATCGCAATTTATTACTTGGGAAAAAGGTTGCCGAGAAACTCATGGAAATAGAGCCTCTCAATGCTGAAAACTATGTATTGCTTTCCAATATTCATGCTGCAAATGGGAGGTGGGAAACCGTTGCTAGTTTAAAACAAATGATTGTTGACATGGGCTTGAGTACGAAGAAGGCTTGCAGCTGGATTGAGATCCGAAACAAGGTTCATGTGTTTGAGACAGGGGATACCTCTCATCCGAGGTCGGACGAGATACATCTGGAACTAAGTTATGTAAGAAAGAGGATGGAAGAAGAGGATGGTTACTGTCTTGGAGATGATTTTGCTCTCCATGATGTCGATGAGGAAAGGGATAGCTGCCATTTTAGACATAGTGAAATGTTGGCAGTTGCTTTCGGATTGATTAGTACTAGAGGAAAGACCACTATTCGTGTGGCCAAGAATCTAAGAGTATGTAGGAACTGCCACATTTCCATTAAAATGGTAGCCAAGATTATTGACAGAGAAATTGTGCTGAAGGACCCTTACCGATATCATCACTTCAAAAATGGTGGTTGCTCATGCGGTGACTTCTGGTGACTTGGGTTCTAGGATAAAAGGGGGACGAAAATCTTGAAGACTTGACTTGCCTGCTGACTGCAGAACCGGCTACAGATAACATCATAACAGTTTTTTCATTCTTCTCTTAGTGATTGTTACAGGAGATAATCTGATGAAGACCGTTGTAACTGATGTCTGCTGCAAACCTAACGGAGATTTTGTACAGAAATTTTCCCGACTATATGAGGTATGTAATATAATAACGTGTGGAAAGTGTTGTTGCAGTATTCCAAAAAAGGTTTTCAGGATCTATATTATATCATTTATGAAGAAATTCAGAGATTGTGCGGCAGTTTAAATGATTTTTAGATGAATGTGAACTGAATCCTATCCCTTCTTCATATCATGGCAGTATGGTTTTTTGGAGAGAGACTAGAGAAAGAGGAGGATACCTGTCCTGATCTCCAAGATTAGTGAATACCTATCTTTAACTTTGTAGGTGTAACAGATTCTCAATTGCATGAAGATGATGAGCTCCACTGGAATTTTGTCTCTTGAGGTGAGAACGCTATCAGCCGTGTCTTGTGCAAAGTTATACATTAGAGATGACAAAAGTAGTTATGAAGATCCTATCTGTATGCCATGTTCCCCGTGAACAAGCATACAAAGGTGGCCACTCTTTTAGGAAGCTACTTAATTCATACATGATATTAGAATTTTTTTCCTCTCTTTCCTTGGTTTTTAGTTTCCTGCACGCCCCTGTTAAGCATCTCCTGGTACCTCCTGAAGGAATCCTGCTCCTGAATTTGCATCCTCATGTGGAACCTCTTTATGAACACATCTGCAACATGATCAATCTCATCTTCCAAGTTGAAGTGGGTTTCGTCCAGCTCCCTAGCATTCTTCACCAAATCAATCACTGACTCACTTGCATCCATTTCAAAATCCAGTTCGCTGAACAAATAGTTTGTAAGATCAGGGTTCTTGTCATCGTCCACCTCCTTCTGATTAGTGTTGGCCTGATTGAAGGGAGTCATGCAGACCATGGAGTCATAATCTACAATGGCCTTGTTTACGTCTTGATCCCTGTGGTGGTCTCCTTTGACTTGACCCAGTAGTGCATGGATCTTACTTGACATAGCTGAGAGATGCAACATCTTTTTATTCCTTAACAATCTGAAGATGAGAAGCCGGTCCTTCATGTTATTGGCCTTGCTCTTGACGGCCATGTGCTTGGCCTTGATGAGGTCAGTGACCGCAGATATGATCTTCTTCACCGTGCTTGAACTCCTGTTCATTATTTTGGTGGCAAGAAAAAACTAGTTGGCAATGACCCACATAACAACCCTGGAATTTGAACTTGAAATGCTTGTCAGGCTTTCTCAAAGGGAAGACCAATGTGAGAGTTTTTGGCAAGACAAGAGAAGAGGAGATTGTATTTATAGATGGAAGACAAATCTTTGAAGAGAACAGGAAGGTCCAAGCGTTCAGAGAAGAAAATAGTGGGCAAAAGCTGCCTTTCAAGTCAGTGGTATGTGGTAAAGCTTAGTGCTTTTTGTTTTTCCTCGGTTCTTAAAAAAGATAGCAGAAAAAGGTATTCTTTCGCTTTAGGGGCATCATCTTCATTCCATATCACTCACTATAGGTATATACTATCATGTGATACCTATGGAACACATGAAATTCAGCATGCACACTGCTTTGTTTGTGAGAAAAAGCACTAAATAATTTTTATTTAGTGCTTTTCCTGCATCAGGTAACTAAGAACTTTTATCTTCTTTACCCAGATGAAGCAAACCTGGCTTCATAAGCAGAAAGCAAGCGGAAATGCAGCGCAAGGTACAGTGCATTTCTTGCTCTTCCTTTCAATGCCAAGGCATTTTTGGCAGCGTCCTGGAAGCAGCAGAATGTGAGAGAGGAATCAATCTCGTACAATTCTATTGGGTTAAAGCAAAAACTTGCAGTGGTTTTGGCTAACTTTTTAGCTGTCAAAAGCTAAAGGAAGCTTTTTTGGTTTTAAAAGTTGGACGACGATCACAAGTATGTCGTTTATGAAATATTTCATGAATCTGTCTAGCTAGATCGTTCATGTACTTTGTTGCGTCGTAGGCTGGTATCTTATGGTATATTATATATGTTTTTGATCTTCAGGAATCTTTCAAATTTTGATTCACTTTCAAATTTTGTGGTTGCAAAACATTTTTCATATTAGTTCTAAAAAAAAAAACAATTTTCCACCTATCAGATCAAGAAAAACAGGCTTCAACGAGCCTACCGGTGACCTGAGCCAGCTTGACTTACATGGGCCTACATTAAAATTTTGCCTTTACGAAAAGCCCATCAAGAAATCCTAGGTAGTGATGAGGTCAATTGTGTTAAAAAATCGATGCTCTAAATTTCAATTGAAGCTCTAAAATTCCTGTTATTGAGCAGACACTTTTTGTGTGAGAGAGAGAGCAGGTGTGAATAAATTACCTCGGGAAAAAAATCAGCCAACTCGCTGCATAACTTGTTATAGTGAAAACACAAGAAAAATGTTTGAGTCGAACTTGCAATCAACCACACTTATCATGGAGTGTAACATGAGGTCAAATTGCGCTGAATCAAGCCTTCTTCAATATAATACAAGATATGATTATTCCTCAGTAGGACCAGGCCCAGGCCCATTCCCTGCTTTTCTCGTTACTAGGCCCAAGCCCACTTCCCACTCCAGCACCGGCGATCTCTTCCAGCGTCGCCGGCGGCTGCGCCGAAGTTCTTCCTCGTCTACGCCCAGGCTTGCTCTTCCCATATCGGCTTTGAGATATGGGTTGTGGGCTCGTCTGGTCGCGTTCATCTGGTGTCGTGGTGATTTCAACCATTCAAACTCCGTTTTTGGTTTATATGGTACGAACATTCGCCATGTCTCTGTAATTCTATCTGGTTAGGTGTCATAGAATCTGGCATCGATTGTGATCACTTAATTTGCTGTCTTTTTTTTTAATTATTTCTGTGTTTAATATAGTTTGTTCATCTTTTGGTTAGATGCTGTTCAATTGATTATTTGGTTTTTTATCTAGTTTTAAATGGAGGGATCTTTTTTCGGGTAATCTTAGATTGAATTTTGATCATTTCAAGTGGGGAAATGATTCTTAGCAAGATTGTTTGTTTGTTTTTTCAAAGATTGTTTGGTTGCTTTACAATTTATTTTTGGGTTTCTGCTTGAATTGTAGCATTCGTAAGCTGTTCTACTTTAATCTTTAATCTTCCTTTTTAAGTTTGTTTTTTGTATTTTTGTTAATCTATCTAGAGTTTTATTGGTGCTAATTACGAAACTGTATGCCTCTGATTTTGTGTGATAGCTTACGAGGTGCAAACGACTTAACTTTTGTGCTAGTTTTTGTACTTTAACTGTATGCGACAAAAATGAGGTTTAGACTTGTAATGATGGTGTTCTGGTTTTTATTTTTTTGCTTCTTTCAGGTTTAATTAGAAGTGTTTAAGTTCTTTTTGGAGTGTTGATGCTGCCTCTGTTGAGATGAATGCGGGGCTGGTCTCCTCTAACTGATGGTTTGATGGATGGGAAACAGCATATATTTACAACAGTGAGCATTCCATGGATGACTGGAACTGCTGTCAATCCACTTTTCCAGGCTGCTTACCTAGCAAAGGAATGTGGAAAGTTCTATTGTTTTCGATGGCTGTCTCCTCAAGATCAGAAGTTAGCATATCCAAATAATTCTGTTTGTGAAGATCATATTAGTTGTTGGCTCGAAGAGAGGGTTCAGTTTACTTCTGATTTAATGTACGCTTTTATCCGGGAAATGTATATGATTTCGGCGGCAACTTTTCTCACACTTAAAATTCTTACTTGAGCTGTACATACTTGTGATTGGCAATTTGGCATAATGGAATTAATGTGATTTATTTCCAGTTTTCTTTATGTGAGGAGTATTCTGGGAGTTGGGGATATCACTGAAGTTATATCTGGTAAGGAAGCTGATATGGTGAGCCTGAGCACCAAACTATGTACATCATGGACGTCAGTGGAAAACAAAGTTTCGACAAGTTGTTGGAATTGTCCATACCAACTAGCTTGAATATGTGAGAAGAGAGAAAAAAGGAAGACAGCAAGCCTTTTTTGTTGGAGCGCATTAATAATGTGGTCGTCCACATATACTGCCACAAGGTACCATTAGTGGAGTGATATGTATCTGATGTCTGATAAACACGATGACAAAACCTGTGTAACTTATATTCTTAATTGGTCATCTTAGCTTTCTTCCTTTTGTCTAATACCTTATTATCTAAATGTTTTTGGAGTAATTGTTTCGTCAGATTCCTGGCTAATATAAGCTACTTTGTGGAATCAAACAGCAGTATGTTAAATGGCTCTTAATTCTACTTCCTTTTCGATAATAGAGTTTGCATCCTGATGTTGCATTGTATGTCATGTTTTATTGTCTTAGTTAAAGTTAAATGTCTTATGCGATTAACAGTTTAGTAATGGTCATATGTTTTTTTCTGTTTCAGGTTTTCCGGCTGTCTGCCAAAATACAAGAGCTTCCCAGATCAACTGCTTGCAATGTGCATGGTGTAAATCTTAGGTTTCTGGAAATAGGTAAATGAAAACAACAGCAGAATTTGGTCGGCATTCAAGCTTGTAAGGGTGCATATTACAGAAAAATGGTTTGGGACTGTAATATAAGCTTGTTTATTAAGCATCAAAATCCTCCAAATAGACTTTTATTGAAATGGAGAGGACTGTAAGGAAGTAGAAGAAACGTTCAAAAAGTTGAAAATGGCAGCTAACATTTACCAGGATGTGATCATGCAGACATAAGTATGAACCATCTTCTAATTGCTACAATGGCTGATCAGGTTGTGTTTTTAAGTGATATTCTGATGCCACTCTTTTTTTTTTTACTCTCTCTTTCTTGTTTGCAGTTATAAAGTCTAAATAAACCCAAGAGGCACTGGCCTTGGATAAATCTGTAATCTTTGTCAACCATACATCGAATGATTTTTTCAAGCAATTTTCCAATTGCTACATGTATGAAAATGAGGATGAATTCGTAATGCAAACTCGTTCTGCACTTGCTGCTGATCCATCGCCTTTGGCTGATGACCAAGTGTACAAGTTATCATGGGAAGCAGCTACTGAAAGGTTTTTAGATGCTTCAGAGTTGAAGAAGCCCCCTGTTGAGAATGACAAGACTCCCAAACAACATATTTTCATGTCTATGAATTTTCAAATGCCTGATGTTGGTCAAAACCTGGAGGACACGTCCGCATTTGTTCATTACAAAGCGTCTGGGATTGAAACTGCATGTCTGATGTTTGGCGCTGTACCAGGAACTTTGCATCCAGATGAAGGGCAGTGTAAGGTGTTGGGACTGACGCCCGCACATGAAAAGATGGCTACAAACGTTGGTTTATACATAACTGATTTATGCTTGCTAGATTTTTCATCCCAAGTCTTGCAGATAAGTCAGGATTCTGCTAATTTATGTATGTATCTTTTCAGAAGATTTTAGTGTTCATTGATTAATGCATCCGACCATTCTTGGTTTATAATATAATACTTCAGCTATGATTTGGCTTACTGGTGTCCAATTACGGATTCTGAAGAATACTTCTCATCATTATAAAGATTGAACAGGGATCAGATTTTGAGTAACCTTGCAATTTCAACTTTAGAGACGAGTACACAACAACGAAGAGGCGATATTGTATGGTTTGAGTTTTTGAATGCCCAGTCCAAATCAAGATTGTATCGAGTTGATCAATGTAAGCAATCAGCAATATATGACAAATGGAGAGTAAGATCCTAGCTAATTATTCATGTGTCTTCGTCTCTCCGACCTTATCTACGTTTAAAATGAATGATGGTTATTGTGATAAAAGCCTATTATAAATTCTTATTGAAGTTTCATTTTCACTCGTGTATCATGTGGAAGAGGGAAGAGAGATCAGGGAGATCAAGAAATGAAGAAATTTCATGGTGATGGTTGAGGGGGGGAAAGGTTATTTCTCTTCTTCACTCGATGGCTTCATTCCCAGTGCAGTTTCACATGGTTCCTATAGTTTATACATAAACGAGAGACACACAATATCGACTCTTTCAATTGTTTCTTTCTCTGGAAGTTTGGTCGAGGACTAGCAGGATGGAGCCCTCCACCAGAAAATCATCACTACCCATGAAAGTTGAACAGACCATAATTCAGACAAGAGTGCAAAACACTTTTGTTGATAGATAATCTTACAAGGATTTTCTTGCCTATGACTCAAAGTGACAATAATGATTTTAACCAACCAGGTTATTTTATAGCCTTGCTCCAAATACAAGTAAAAAAAACAGTCTGTGCAGTTGGTGAGACTTTATGAAGTGCTGCTCGTGGAACCAACTCCAAGCTGATATTTTTCTTCTCGCTATATATCATAGCCTTACAATGACACACCTCTCAAGACTGTCATTTTTCATTTTCTCAGTATCTCCTACGCAGAAAATATCATGGAAGAAATTTCAACTGAGATGAAGTATATGCACTCCCAGGTGATACTAATCCCCTTTCAAAGCTAGCCATCAGGTTTTTTCAAGGATGAGAAGGTTGATATCAAAGAGGCAGTTTATTATGTACATGAACATGATGATGAAGAAGGGGAAAATGTTTGGGCGGAAGACACTAGACCGGCTTATGCTCCAACGCTATGACAAAGGGACACTACGTGAGTATGAATTCTCTTGTAGTAATAGCCCCATTCATGCAGCAGCATCACTTAGCGGATTCAAACAAAGGCTTCTCTACTTCCCTTCCATTCCTATCCCCAACTTCTCATGCATCAATACTGATCCCCAAGATCAAGTTATAGTGCAGCATCGGCAGCAGATCTCTAGAACCAGCTTGCCCAAGAAAAGTAAAGAGGTGGTTGCCTTGTCAGCAGACAATATGGCCTCTGAAGCCTCAAAGGTCTCTGTTCAAGTATCTAATTACTCTTTAATGCAGGAGGGTCATGATCAGATTGGGCCATGGCAGGTTGATGCAGAGGCTGAGAAATTTATAAAGTGGTTTTATGAGCAGTTGAGGGTTCAAGGTTGCACATTGCTTGAGCACCAGGAGAAGGAGTATCAGGAGATGCTAGCAAGGGGAATTTAGTTTGGTTTAGCCTTAAAAAAATATTTGAGAAGTTTGCAGATCTTCATCTCTTCTTAACTTGTATCACTACATTGATGAAAAACACATTAATGCCATAGCTGAGTTGGAGATGAATGCAGGCAAGTATAGAGTGGCATTGTCTATATATTGGTAGTAGAAGCCACACCTGTTAATAGAAGATATATTAATGATGATCATAGATAGGAAACTGCATCGTTTGTTCTAGCCAAGCTGCTAATGTTGTGGAATGTGAAGCAAAACGAGAGTTTAAATTTTGGCTAAAATAAAAATTGGTAATTGAAACGCTGGTAAAATTATAAGCGTACTTATTTATCAACCTTGTAAATTGGGGAAAAGATCAATAACTTGGTAAAAAAATAATCGCAATAGCTAATGCAGTTATCTTAGTCTGCGAGAAGAGTGGAGGGGGCAAAAACACTTAAAACTTTGGCTAGATCTCAATTTCCTGCATAAACAAGTACTCTATTTTTGCATTGGAATCTACTTAGACAAGATAAATTATAAGAATTTGTGGATACATAGTATGTCTTATTATGTTAATTTTTTTGATTTATTAGCTTTAATCATCACCATTAATCCATTTTTTTCAACCTTAATAGAACTATGAACCGAGTTTTAAAAAATAAAAAAGTGGGGTGGGGAGGATTTCCATGGCAAAATTTCCGGGGCCATTACAGGGGCCCTACATGGCAACAGATCGCACTGCACCACGGTCAATGGAAACCCTCTACTCTACCAATCAGACACCGCCACGACTTCGCCTTCTTCGGTGGGTCTTCACATCCCTTTGGGATCCCTCGTCATTCGCCACAGCCGACTTCCCGCCACTTCCCCATATTTGTTGCGCGGATGTGCTTCACTGGTATGGGCAGTATGTTTCGGCATTTTTTTTTGTAGTTGTTGTGTTGCTTCTATTGACCACGAATCATGAATTTCGCTTTGATTTATTCCTATATGTTTTTTTTTGGTGTGTGTAATCAACTGGTTACTATTGGCTAAAAATCTAAGATCTATCTCGATATGTTGCCGTCCCAGGAGGTTGCATGTGTTGTGATTCATTTATTAGGTATTGTTCTTTTAATGTATATAAAGGCAGTTAATTTAAAGTGTTTTTTTTTTAAAGGCAGTTCTTATAGTATGGAAAAAACGAATTTGCTGTAGATCAAATGGGAGATAGTTGTGGGTGATTGGGGGATGATTGGTATAGAGTATATATGATTAAACTGCGGATCACCCTGGAGAAGATTAGAATGAAGGAGGAAAAGTATTTGTAACTTCGGCCATAATTATTTGGAAGGTGGATGGTGGAAAAAGTAGATTTTTTCTCCCAAAGAGAAAAAATTAGAAACTAGGAAGAAGGAAAAGGATAATTGTAGTAGGATGTTTGGTGTTAAATCTTTATCTCCTACATTATTTTGGCTTTAAATTAAAGTTCCTATTGTTAATTAAATGCAGGACGAATGATTTTGCTATAACTCAAAACTAGGAGACTGTAGTGGTTTCTTGGGTGTGATTGATGTAGGGTATATTATGATTAAAATGTGGAGAATATTGGGATTAAGCGAAGGGAAATGGTATGTTACCACAAGGTCCACAACCTTGCTTAATTGATATTAGGTTGATGAAAAATAGAAATTAAAAAAAGTAAAAAGAGAATAGCAATAGGAAGTTTGGTATTATCATTTTTTCTGCTAAATTATTTTGGCTTTAAATGAAAATTTTCTGTAGTTTATTTAATTCAGGGCGAATAGCTCTGCTATAGCTCAAAACTGGACGGTAGTGGGTGATTGGTGTGTGGTTGATATAGGGTATATGATTAAATCATGGATCACATTGGAGAAGATTAGGATAAAGTGGTGGGAAAAATATGTAACCATGACCTTAATTATTAGGGATTAAGTTGATGAAGAAGTAGAAATTAAGGAGGAGAAAAAGGAGATTTGTAGTAGGATGTTTGGTGTTTAAGATTTTCTGCTACACTATTTTTAGCTTTGAGTTGGAAATTCCAAAGGATGATGTATTTTGAGCTTCTTCATTGAGTTTAATTGTAATTATGGCTTCTCTCTGCTGGAAAGTGTGTGATGAAGGAAATGTTGATGATAGTGGGGCTTTCGTTTTGCATTATGTGACAGTTCCTTTTCCTTGCGATTGGTTAAAAAGATAACCAAATGATTGCAATAATAAGCCTCAAGAACTGGTTGATCTGAAATGAACGTAAGATCTACCTCTATTCAGTATCCTTCTTTTTCTGCTGCATTTATTCTGTTAGAGTTATAAGCTGGTACAAGGATTTGAGCAAGATTCAGCACAAACTCTTCTTCCACTTAATACGGAAGTGCGGGCGTGGATACTATTCCTCAGTCCACTCTAAATCATTTCACATTCTACATGATAGATAGATATCACTTGGCTTACTCTTGGCTCATTGAAAATTACAAGTGATTTTCATCTCAGATGCATAATTAATGAGCGAGGGTCTTGAGATTCCTTAATGACGATAGATATCTTGATGATTGTGCTTCTTTGGTTCATTTGCTTCAATGTGTTAAGCTCTATGACAGAAGTTTGTAGAAGGTAAAAAATTTCTCCATATTTGAAGCTTCGTCCTGAAATAACAGAACACATTTTATTGGCAAATCATTAAATTTTCATGTCATAACTAGGAGGCTAGCATTTGTGACTCAATGTTGAGGATTTTTCTGTAAACTGTGTTCTTGATGTGGTTATTAATATTCCACTTATTACTTGAGGAAGATCGTCGCGTCACAGTTCAATCAGTGATCGCTGAAGAATTTTTTAGACACAGAATTTGATTTTTTCAGTTTGATGCTGATGCTTAGACCGTGGTTTGGTTCATATGGTTTTCGTTTGTGTTTTTTTTCACAGCTTGTTGAAAGCTAAGATTGTGGATGGGAAGAGTTTTGCAATCATGAGACAGGCGCAGGCATAATGTGAAAGTTCACGAAATACTTGTTATTTTTCAGAGAATTTTATCTCAGCCTAGTTTGTTCATTTTTAATAAAGCACACACCGAATCAATCTTCATAACATAATTACTTAAACCCCTATTCCACTAGATGGCATTTGAATGATTTTTTTTTTTTAAGAATACTCCTTAACTTAAAGAATATTTTAGATTGGTTAATTAGGGGTATTACTAATAGAGTCTGACTTCAACTGTATAACATGTGTTTATAATTTTTATTGATCCACATTTCATTATGACTTTCTGATATAAATCCTGCTCTGTATAAGTTATTATTTTGCATGATACATACTACAAAATATTTATTTTTGTATTTATTTATCTTTTAATTTAGTCACATATATATTTATTTTTTATTGAAGTATTTAATTGTAATTGAGATTAAGTTTAAATATTATAATCATATTATATATCTTTCGTGGGCCACAATTTGCGTAGATAATATGATATATTGTTTTAGAATGTGAATATGTATTTGAAACTATTATAGCTCAGAGAAAGGTGGAAGACCCGATAAGCATAAGCATGCCACATGTCATTATTTATTCATCTAAAAAATTCAGGCCACGTCCTAATTATTTTTGTGGTATCACGTGTAGATTTTATTGGGTCTTACCAGCATACCTTACTGCTTAACCTTTCTGCTAATGCTAATTATTTTCCCTGTTTTATTAGTAAACAAGTGATGTTTTGAAAAAAAAACCTGAAATAGCAACTATTCAGGTTTCAAAAATAGGAAAAAGAAAAATGGGAAAGAAGGGGAGTTTCCTTCACTTTTAAAGGCAACTAGTTAAAATACCTGTGCAGCGTGCAAGATACAATAATCAATAAAGATTTGAAAAAAATAAAAATATAAAACTACCTCATTCATATTAGAGAATAATTTTCAAAATTGATTGATTTTTTTTTTAAAATAGGATAAATTAATTGATCTAAAAAAAAGGGATGAATGGATATCTAAACAGTCCTTTAGATGAGTTGTTAGTGATACATATAAAAAGTATTTTTAGAGAAAAAATGATCATAATTTTAAAAAAAAAGATGAGAAAATCCCTCTTAAAGAGGGCACAATTTTTTAAGGAGATAAACAATATTGAATACTATATATGCGCTAAAATGATGCACATGCTTAAAAATAATGATAGAGCAGGGATATGTGAGAGTAATTCTGGGAAAAAGAAATATTTCCTTACTATAGTTAGGTATTAGATATTTACATGATCTTCCAAAAGATAAAAATAAAAATAAAAGCTTATTAGCATCCGAATTTTATAAGGAATTTGCTTCAACAATGAAATGATAGCCACCAATCTATAAATTTTTTTTAAACTATCTAATTCAAAAATTATTAACAATTACCTCAATTCTCTATCCAAATATATGTGTATATATATACCCGCGAAAATCTACTCTTATTGGTAGCTATAAGCACCGTTTAGAGAAGCCCCATGCACAATTTCGTTTCGTGCTTATAAAAAGCTCATTCTTCATCCGTTGTTAATTAAAAAGAAAAACAGCATTGTAGTACATATATGTCGACGAGTTCACAATTGAATTAGGAAATCTCCATTAGTTAGACAGCTTTCCTATTTCCGAACGGACTCTTATGTGCTATCTTATATACACATGTATAAATAATAACAAGCGTTGCTAAAACTTGCTCAGCGCTGTGTATATATAGTTTGATGTTCTCTGCCTTTTCCTCTCTCAATATAATGTGATCAGAAGAAGCTTTTCTTTCGTTCGTCCTGATCTTAAATTAAACTGCGAGATGGAGGTCATAAGGCACACTCACAATTACAATACTCGACATGACTGCACTACACAAACTCGTAACAGCGTCCAAGGCAACGAGCCGGCCACGGCCTTAGAGATTGACCTTCACGTCATCAACACACGCCACTGGGGCTTCCCTGACTCCCTGCGACGAATATCCTGGAACTCTTCCCTTTGAAACCCCGGAAACAAAATTTTCATATTTCGCACAGGATTTCCTGGGCAGCCAACACAACGGCTGATCTCTGGAAAGAGGACTTACAACGATGTGGTCATTGCCAACGCGGTGCAGCCTCCCTAGCCGCCACTCTGAGGGATATCTGTGATTATCGTATAGCGAATTATAAGGTTGTCACAAGCTATCAAAAGCTACATATCGCAGTTTTTGTTGAGTTGGAATCTGTGTCAGGGAATCGTCCAAGGGGGAGTTCAGGCTTTGTCCAGCACCGGGGAGCGCCATCGAGGCATTGGTGAAGGCGGGGGCGGTGGCCAAGGACAACTCTATATGCACCGTGTGCACCGAAGAGTTTTTGAAGGGGGAGGAAGTCAATCGGATGCCATGCAAACACGTCTTCCACGCCAACTGCATTGTGCCGTGGACCGTGGTTGAGGAACATGAATACTTGCCCCAATTGCCGAGCCCAGATTTAGATTCGCTTTTGTAATAAGTCGAGTAGAATTTAATTTTTAAACCGTATGCTTGAATTCAATTTCCTTTGGCAAAAACAGTTTTTTAATTTTATTTAATTCTTCTTGTGTAGATGTTCGCTTTTATTCTTTGTTGGTTTATGTTAACTCCTGATTGAAATATAATTATTCGCAAAAGCCTTTAGTTCAAATAGAATTCTAGATTAGAATTTGTTGGAAGTATGATTTTTCACGGCAACATAGACGGTCAATTAACACATCATTATAGATCAAATTATGGCGAATTTGCTTCTTTAAAGCTAACCACTTTGCCTAAATGAAATCGTTTATTTATAAAAGAACGATTCTGCTTTGAACAGTTTTGGATTTTAGGAACATCATTAGTTCACGCTTGAGTTCCACGCCCACCCGTACACCT
Organism: Piper longum; assembly: GCA_032619315.1. Taxonomy (NCBI): domain Eukaryota; kingdom Viridiplantae; phylum Streptophyta; class Magnoliopsida; order Piperales; family Piperaceae; genus Piper; species Piper longum. The sequence goes on along the minus strand of JAVDBV010082596.1, from coordinate 15,345 downwards.
ATGCTTTGGCCAAGGTTTTGATATGTAGGCCATGCAAGTAGCCTGTGATCGACCCCCGCTCAAGGACATGGTGGAAGTAGTAGTAGTTTTTTTTATGAACAAAGATATCGACGTCAAATTTGCAGGAAACAAAATATAATACAAGACACGAAAGAATGGTTTAACGAAGTAACCTATGTTCCAATTTTGGTCCCAAAGGTGATGAAGTTTACGCTTAGATCATCTGACAAAGTCCACTTTCCAGTTAACGGATGGTAAACGAAGCCTGCCATCTCTTCAACCTAATCAATATGTCACGTTTGTCAGAATTTTCTTTCCAGAACAGATGCAATTATAGTTAGGTATAGCTTTGTATCATCCGAAATAGAATGACATTTTGACATAAATTTATTGATAATATGAAAATCTTACCGATATGGAAGAACGCTGCAGGATCAAGACCAATTCTTCCGGAGTGAGAAAATTAGACCATTGATGGGTACCCTTTGGAAGCTGCAGGAAATGCCATAATTAGTGGGATTCATCATACTGCCAACAGTGCAGGGAAACAAGTTCTATCATTTTTATCAGTGTACACTATCATCAAACATACCCATCGAAGAAGATATTCAGCCGCAACAACTGCAGTAGCATAAGCTCTCATTGACCTGTTGATTGTTGAGATTATGGTAGCTCCATTTGAGGCAGTCAAAGCTGACAAAGATTTGCAGAAATTCAAAGGATCTGCAACATGCTCAATGACCTGGTATGCATGCTCAAAAGGTTACTTCAATATTTGACAAATTATTCATTCTTAGTAGAGGAAGTGAACTTTAAAAAAAATGCAGGAATTGAATTGAATCAAATATAATGAAAACACTGACATGATATTCTATAAGCGGGTACCTCAAGTGAAATAACAGCATCAAAACTTTGTCCCATATCAACAAGTTGCTCTGTTAAAGAAATGCGGATCCATGAGATTCGAATAGGGTAATTACACAAGGCTGCCACCTAGTTGTTTATTTATTCTAATTTCATCATTACCCACAACACGATTCACTGTTCCTCCAATTTTTATTGTACAAGACAATAGACTTAAGTGGCTGCTCGATCTCAGTATGCATCAAACTAGTACCACACCCACATCAATAACATTCTTCACATGTAGAATTTTATTTGGTCAATATTTATGGCAGGAACAATCTTATTGCACGTTATTATAGGAGGAATTAAAACCTATCCTGGTTTAAGTAACATCAGTATAACAAAAGTCAGAAAATAATAATGGTAGATAACTTAGGAATTGTAAAATGCGGCATGTACCTGCAGTCTTACAATGATATTCAATAGATGAAGTTTGTTGATCCAGTTGCTGTTCAAGAGAAGTACAATCAATCAAAACACAGACTGCCGAAGCAAAACTCATATATAACGTTAACTTTGCAATGCAATACAGGAAACATCATATAGCACACTAGTTGTATTGTAAATTTGTAATAAATAACAAATTTAACTTACTGCATGAAGGTTTGCAATTGTAATATTTTTCTCAACAGCATCTATCCCTGTCACAACAGCTCCCAAACGAGCGAGAGGCTAAAATATAAAAAGTACCACAAGCAGTGTTAAGAGGAAAATATAATTAACAGCTACAAAGTGAATATAGCAGTTTTGCAGTAAAGAAATAACTTCGAAATTAGCTAAATTGAAAAAAAAATCCAAAGCATGGAAACTTTGATCCATATTTAACAAGAAAAATCTTCTCAAGCGACAAGCTAAATACAGCCACAAGGATAGCATAAAAATGTTTATGCTTGATAGAGTCTAGTGGGGTATTAGTTTGATCAATTTGAAGTTCTTAACAATAAATCCATCCTAGCAAAAAAGCTTTTAGCCACATTCACATGAATAAAACTGTTTGTAAATTTCCTTACAGCTCGGCCAAACAAAAAGAAAGAAAGAAAGGAAAAAGAGACATTTCAACCCTGGTGAGACAGTAAGATCTGTACCTCGGAGAGAATGCCTCCTCCACAACCTACATCTATAATCTTCAATCCTTCAAGAGGTCTGGAGCTTTGAGGATCCTTTCTGATGAAACAAAAATCAGTAGGGAAAATCTTAATTAAAAAGCAGCAGCAACGGACCAGTTAAAACATTAACGCCAATAAACATACCCAAAATGCCGACAAAGAGACGCTCTAATAAAGGAGATCCTCACCGGATTCATCAAATGCAGCGGCTTGAACGGTCCTTCCGCATCCCACCTACAATCAGTAGGCATAAAAAAACGCTCAAATTCCAAATCAAGCACAATAATCAAAGCACAGCACTTCATAATAATTACAAAAGCTCACCATGTATCGGCAATGGCTGCGAACTTGGCAACCTCGGCAGCATTCAAAGAAGATGAAACAAAGCTGCCAGCTTTACGCTCGTCGGAAGGCCTCTGAGGAGCACATTCCGGTAGAGCCGCCGGAGCCTCATTCGGTGGAAACGACGCCGGACCGCAGGAGAAACGCCGCATCACCGCCGGAGACGGGTTGACACACAAAGGAAGAAGGTTCCGGCGTTGCAGCAAACGCCTCGTCGCCATCAAAAGATGCAACTTTCAAACCCAACGTCTTTGGAAAGCTCGAGAAGGAGGACGCCGCTCCCGTCGTAGACTTCGTCACCGGATCGCCGCCGCCGTCGCCGGCGAGCGAAGGGGAGGTGGACCGTGGAGTGGAGAAGAAAAGGGGTTGCCTTACCGGGCCGGGCGCGGGCATATGATCAGTTCTCTCCCACAAGATGGGCCGTCGTCCGAAAGTTGAGTTGCGTTCAGCCGATCTGAGGAGTGTTTGTTACCGGATTTTGATCAACTAATTCATAAATAATAAATTAAACACGAACAAAATATATCGTTTTATCGAATGCCCAATCGGATATTCACAATTATTCACATTGATGATATATATATATATACATATATATATATATATATATATTTGTGGCATTTTGAGAGCATATTGTTTATTTATCAAACGTAGATAAAAAGATTTAATATGTGGTTATATTATGAAATATTATAATTGATTAAGAAATTTTAGTAAAATTATACTAAATATAAATATCAGCAAATACAAATTCAGCCAAGCCCGAAGTAATTAACTTTATCCAAACACAATAAAGGTAAAACCAACACAACACAATCAAATCAAGTTTGAAGGAATAAAAATTTAGTTGGAGTCGGTTGACGTTGACGAGCAAACCCACCTGTCCGGAGTTTTGTCCGACGATCCCCACCGCCTAATAATCTTGATTAGAGCCCACGATGAGACTAGTTTTTGGGAATTGGGGATTTCTTCGTCCGTCGCCGTCGCCGTCTTAGGTATGGATCGTCATCTCTCCTTTTGATTCCTCTTTTATTAATCTTTGTTACGATTTCTGTTTTGTTTATTGTTGTTTATGAGTGTTTGATTGAATTGGTCATGGATTGATTGTTCAATTGGGGGAATTTGGCTTTGATGGATGGTAGGGTCTGGGAAGTTTGGCTATGGCAAAGAGCTCCTTCAAGATGGATCATCCGCTGGGTTTGAGCTCTCACTTCTTTCGACATTATTTTTGTTTTACCTAGTATTGATTGTGGTGTACGATGGATTGTAGATACGATGATGTTCGCGTTGTATTACTTGATTTGGGTAGTTTTTTGTTTGAATCTTTGTTAGGTCGTGTGCTTGGATTTGCAGAATTGGGAAGGGTGTGATTTTGATGGTTGTATTGCGAATGTACCTACCTGATGGATTCGCATAATTTCCGTTAGATTGAAGAATCTTTGTGATAGTTCTGGAGTTCTTTCGGTAATGACTGGGGCTGTTTGCTAGTTGTGAGTTTATTTAGGGGAGTCAAAGTAACTTGATTAATTGTTTCTGATAGCATGAATGTGTAGTTTTTGTTTGATGTTTATAAGGTCGTTCGTTCATCATATGGTCTGTGGGAGGAGGTTTGTTTGGCATTTGATTTTACCAATCTGATTTATTTATTTCTATTTTACTTTGGATTTGAGCAGTTAAGTTGTTGCTTTTTTTATTCTTTTTTTTTTTTTAAAAGAAATCTCTCAATGGCCTTTTTAACTCCAATAAATTAGCCAATGTTTGTGCATTGTCCCTGTGCCAAGCCTGCCTGGGCAAAACCGAAGAGTGATGTGATAAAGGGCATATGGCCATCAATAATTTACTATTTGTAATCGCATAGATCCTAGTTTAGGATCCATATCCCAATGCCTTTTTGGGTATCAAGTGCCAGACAAAGAAGAAGAATAAGTCTTGTAAACTTCAATTCAGTACTGAAAATATTGTTTTTTATTTGTCCTGATAATAATCCTTTCTTCTTTTTCTTTATTTGTTTGTAAGTTTTCTGATAGTCCTTTCTGGTTTTTTACTTGGTGTCTTTGATCAGAAAGAAGACAAGCGGAAGCATCTCGCATTAGGGAGAAATATCCTGATAGAATTCCGGTGTTGTATTTTACCATTTTTTAAATTATCGCCTTCATGTAGTTCGGCTATGATTGTTTCTTATTTGTTTCTAACTGCATTTTAGGTGATTGTGGAAAAAGCTGAAAAGTCTGATGTACCTGATATAGATAAGAAGAAGTAAGGTGTTCTAATGTCTTAGTTGGAAAAATAGTATAGCACGTTTTAATGTCGTAACTATTTTTACACTATAAATTTTGATTTTATATGAGAGGTCAACATCCTTCATACTTTATTACTTTGTTCAAATTATAATGTGATATTTGATTGTAATTGGTTTGTGCGTGGCTTGCTCATGGGAACTTGTGTAGGTACCTGGTTCCGGCTGATTTAACCGTGGGACAGTTTGTCTATGTTGTAAGAAAGAGGATTAAACTCAGCGCTGAGAAAGCAATTTTTGTCTTTGTGAAGAACGTACTGCCACCTACTGGTAGGTCAAATTTCAAATTTTGTCTTTACTAGATTACTGTTTAAATAATGGCTGATAGGTCGATATTTGTTTCTGTAACTTGTTTGCTTCCTTCACAGCGGCTTTGATGTCTGCAATTTATGAGGAGAACAAGGATGAAGATGGATTCCTTTACATGACATACAGTGGAGAGAACACTTTTGGTGATGACTTTGAATTGCATCTTCATCTGTAAATAAGATCATTATGCTAAAGGTGTAATTAACCAGACCTTGATGGATGTCATCTTTTAGTTTGTCAATATGCTTAAGTGGTGATTTGGATCTTTTAGCTTGTCAATATGCTTAAGTGGTGATTTGGATCTTATGTCAACCACATAATTGCTATATAGTCCGGGCTTCTGTTGTCTCCAAGTATTATCTATATTATCTTATGTCAACTTTTACAATTGCGATTTAGTATTAATTTATCATGATTAGCTTTCATCTCTTGAAGTAAGTGAGAAATTTTATGAGAAATTCGTCACCTAACGTTTGCCACTTCGCGCGGGTTCTATACCTTTTTGTTTTAATAGTTGGCACGACTCTTGGCCGAGCTGGATAAGGTAGTTGTGTTGAGAAACGTTAGGAAAAAAGAAAAAAAGATAAAATAAAAGGAAGAAAAAAGAGATGGTCGAGCCTTTACTGTTGTGAGCTCCATCATTTCTTGTTTCTGTTAATTTGATATGAACCACCACTTAAATGTGATTATTTATTTGGGTATTTCTTATCTAAAGCGATTTATTTGGGTGTGTTGCCTCTCGCGTGGGTGAAACTAAGGCCATCTATGTTGACAATTATCATGTGGATTAGTGGCTGTTTGCTCTGTTTTTACTTTGTTTTATTTGCTGGTCCCTCCCTGGTCAGCGGTGCGTTTTTGCCAGCATGTTGCAAATTCGTCAAAGTATTTTATTTATCTTTCTTTGACGGATCTTGTCCCTTGATTTCTCCGTTGATGACGCTGTTGTCTATACTATGACATTTTAATGATGCGCAAGGGCCGGTATTTGGCTATGGTACTGGCCATGTACTTTTTGTCCTCAAAATAAGATGGTTGCGTACTTCTTTTTAACCTTTTAAAGTCGGGTTGATGATCATGTACAGACTAATAATCATTAACTTCCCAAACGAGACGACACCTTCTATTCCAAAGTAACAGATGAATGGTGCCAATCTCAGCTTTTACAACAAAAAATGGGAGATTGTGCCGACCTGGAATGATAACGCTAACAAATCCCCCTTCCCCAATTGATGAATACAACCGTTTGTATAATTGTATTGCCACAATAAACCTAAAACACTTATTTCTAACGAACTTTTGTGGGCGAGATCTTGAATATGCTCATAACTAATTTGTATCCTTTTTTTAATATAAATATTTATTTTTGTGGAAAAAGAATATGATAGATATGAACAAAAGGACTTGACGAACTCACAAATCACAATCAATTCAATCTTTTTTGCCACGGTACGTCCACCTCTACAACCGGCAAGATCATTGGAATTGCCATCAATTCCAATCACAGTGTCTAATAAATCAGCCCCACTTCCATGATCGATCTCAAACCATTTATAGGTCTTTGGAAGGAAGAAAAAAAAAAAAACAACTCACAGAACTGTCCTTCAGTCCTAATTCCTTCCTAAATAATTGACCAGACCCTACGTTAAAAGTGAATAATATCAAAGTACCATTTGAGCGTTGATCTTATAGAATAAAAACTTTTATCAATAAAATCAAATATAATATAAATAATTTTTTTGATAAAATCAAGGCGTGCAGAGTCGAATATTATTATCCATATAATATAATAGGAAAGAATAGAATAATTTTCATCTAGAGAAATATATATTTAATCAAAGACCCAAAAAGGTATCCAAGTTTAACAATTTATTTAAAAAAGACTTTATCGTTAATATCAGTTATAAAATACAATGAATAGTTAGAATGCATGGGTGCACCACTTATTTATTATTGCTTTTGGAAGAAAAAAAACACGTATTTATTATTAAATTAAAATTCAAGACTAAGAGATATTTAATGGATGGCAATTTGTTTAAAGTTAATTGATCGTCAATCTATATTTTCTACGCTGACTGAGGACCATAGATTCCATGGTACCTCAAAGCAAGAAAAGGCAAATAAAGCAAATATATTTATCCCAAGCTCTGTAACCCGCGGGTTACATCTAAATAGCACTCCCCTCTTCAACCTCTACGGGCAACGCTCTTCCCTCCCCAAGGTTGCTCTCGTGCCCACGGCCTACCAACGAAGCCGGCGAACTAGCTTCTTTCGATGGGCAACAGAGGGTGGGTATTCCTCCTTCTTCACTAGGCTTCGTTCTCTCTCTTGCCCGGAGGTGAATGGTAACTTGAGCCGGCTGGTTTTTTTTTTTGTCTCCAATGCTTGTTGGCTGGATTGTTTGGTTGTGGATTTGTGCCATTTACTTGAACTTATGATCGTATTTTTTGTTTTTTTTGGATTATAAGTGAAAGTTGTTCTTTTTTATTGGTAGATGTGATTTGCAGTTTTAAATGGTCAAGGCGGGGAGAGTTGGATTGGTTTTGGGATGACACAGTTCTTACTTTTGCGAGTCGTTGGCTAAAGTGATGCGTTTGTTAAGAGTCGTTTTTGTGCTGGGTTTTAGTTATAGACGTGCTTGTTGAGCTAGAGTTCGTGAAGATAGCGGTGAGGTTGTTTAGTTTCCTGCAATGGCGTTGAAGTCTGTTGATTGCTCGTTCTGCTGTGGACTGATCTAATCCTGCCCGTGTATCTTGCTAATGTCTTAATTTTGTTAATTTACTCTCCATTGATGGTGTGTTTTGGTTCATTTTGGGATTTCATTCTGTTGCCGTGTTCATTTGTTCTTTGCAGTTCTAATTTGCGTTAATTTGTCTGGCCTAGATCGTTTTTTTTCCCGGAAGTTGATGAATGCATTTTTTGTCAGGGCATTTCCCGGAACAAATGCATCTTAGCGCAGATCTATGAGAGATTTGATCGAGATGCTGATTCCTTGTACAAAATATAGCCTTGTATAGAGCTGCTAATCAATCCGGAATGGATGGTAAAATGTATGTCACCCATCCTCCTCATCTATCCGAATCAAATCGGCGGATATTTGAAATCCACAGCTCCTCAAAGCGAGTTTATCAAGTCTGGAAAGGAAGCAATGTAAGTTTTTTTTTGTAGTAGGTAATAAAGGTTTTTTTCTTTTACTAGTGTGCCATTTACAACTGTTTTGGGCAAGTTCTTTTTGTTCATTGTTTTAAGAACTTTGGAGCACTATGGTAAAACCATGAAAAGCAAAGGCATACTAGTATGAATATATTTATTTATTCAAAGGTGATTGTGGCATGAAATCTTGCTCATTTATTCAAAAGGTTATTGGCTATTAGATGCAAGCTATCACATGCAACTTCTGCTAAGAATGCAATAGAAAAACATTTCTGGAGGTTCATGTGTCCAATATAGCATGCCACAGGATAGACTACTTTAGGTTTCTTCGATCCTTACTCAAGACAATACGTATTTGATTGATATTGCTGAATAAATTTTTTTGTGATGAAAGGAATGCATATTGCGTATCCTAGCTGGAGGTCAGCACATGTAGTCAATGATGATGCTGTAGAGTACGAGAAATGTTTCTTCTTAAAAAAATACGATTCTAATTCTTTGTCATAGACTATCAGCTTCAGATGCTGCAAATTAGAGGTTGTGGTTCTGCAGCTTCATATTCTGTCTAAATTTGATTTTAGGGCGAAGGACATTAAGTTGCCCAAACCTTATTGGAAAATGCAATAAATTGACAATGTCATTATCAAACGCAAGTTGTGTTTTTGCATTGTATGCAATGTTATATTTCTATGTATAACTTCTTTCTTTTGCAATTTTTGTTGTATACAAGATGATTAAATTTGGAGCCCTGCTCATACAGACAGCAATAGTTTATATATAAGCTTTTACTTTTTACTATCACAATTTAATTTTCCCTGTCTGACCTTGTTTTGCAGAGGTTTTTCCTTGGAGGCAGACTTGTATTTGGTCCTGATGCACGGTCATTGGTTTTCACTGTGCTCCTTGTTATAGTGCCAGTAATATTATTCGCAGTTTTTGTTTCCCCGAGACTGGAGGATAAATTCCATCACTATGTTGGAAACCTTATTGTAGGCCTTGCAATTGTCTTTGCCACATATGTGAGTGACTATTTCTTCTAATCAACATAATGGTATATTTACGTCATTGCACGTGTATGACTTGGGGATGATATAGGTGTTACTGTTAGGGAACTGGCTGAAGTTTTGAAATATGGTTTTATCTTCTTCTTTCACGCTAAATTGTCTATTATAACCACTCTGTCTGGGAATGCTAATTGTTTGCTCTCGATAACTGCGGCAAAATTTTTGTTTTTGTTAGCACCCCTGGCATTTTTACAATGTAAAAGCACGTGGATAGCTAAAACACTGCTTTTCCCAGTTTTGATCGTTAGTGGCTGAATGCTATGCAAGATTGTGTGATACAAAAATATTTTCCGTAGGAATTTTCCATATCTTTCATATAGTATTATGTGTGATTTAACGTATTAGCCTCATTTAATTTATTCCTTGTAAGTCAAGAAAATAAGATAATCGACCATATTCCTTGTGCGTTCATTTTGTGTATTTCTTGGCAAAAATACACTGGGACTACTTTTCAGAATAATTATATTTTAGTGATAAACAGCTTGCCTTAACAAGCCACTTTTGTCTTTCATATGTTTGATGTGCCTATGATCTCGAGGCCAGCTATCCTCATGATGCCGTTTATCACCATATAAGTTTATGTTTATACATGTTATCTTCAATTATGATACCAAGTATATGATGGGCATTGCTCTGGAGAGATTTTGTTTTAGGAGTAAACTGATCACTTGTGCGTTTGCATTAGGATTAAACATTTTATTTGCCTTGTCCAGATTCTCTGTCTTCTCTTACTCACATCTGGCGGAGATCCAGGAATCATACCCAGGAACAAGCATCCTCCTGAACCAGAAGATTGTGGGAGTAGCTCAAATTTACCAGCCGACTTGTCAGAAAATCAGGGTTCTGCTGTTCCAACAATACCGCCATTGAAAGAAGTCCTAGTGAATGGGGTGATAATTAGGACCAAATACTGTCACACATGTATGCTATATAGACCTCCGAGATGTTCTCACTGTTCTATTTGTAATAATTGTGTTGAGCGCTTTGATCATCATTGTCCTTGGGTTGGGCAATGTATTGGGAAGGTACAGTTCAGTCTTTTTCCTTTTCTCTAAGTGCTAACGGTCCGGTTTATTTACTAATGGTGAGTTATTGTGCTTGGCATTTGTTTGTTCTGCAGAGAAACTATCGATTTTTCTTCATGTTCGTGTTTTCAACAACTTTGTTGTGCTTATATGTTTTTTCTTTCTGCTGGGTTATCATCAAATATGTAATGGACTTGCATCAATGCAATATTTGGAAGGCTTTTCTCAAATCGCCAGTATCCGGGGTGCTTATCTTGTATACATTCATAGCAGCCTGGTTTGTTGGTGGACTGACAGGATTTCATATCTACCTAATAATCACCAATCAGGTTTCTCCTTCTCTCCTACGTGCTCAAATTAGTGGTCTCTGTGTCAATTTTGTCAGTTAATAATGTCTTCACCTGATTCCTGATTCTAATTATCTGTCCTTAGTCTGATTTGATTTTCTGCATGGCACTTGAAACCTGAGTATCTCATGCATGCATTTCTTTAATTGTTGAAGCAAACTTAGTGTTTTAAATAGTTTTCTAGCAATCTAAGTAAAACTTGATTATCATACAAAGTTTCTAAGCTTGAAAACCTTAAATAGCAACTGCATGCGCCTTGTTGTTTTCAATGAGCTGTTCTTTCACATCGATCTTTAATTTCAAATTGCTATGTTTTGAACTAAAATTCTCACATGCAGACAACGTACGAGAACTTTCGAGCTCGTTATGATGGGAAAACAAATCCTTATAATCGTGGTGTGATCCTCAACATCAAGGAGATATTCTTTTCTAAAATTCCACCTAAAAATGATTTCCGAGCACAGGTGACAGAGGACTCTTCAGCCTTTGCCCCTCCAAACTCAATGGGTCGTGCCCTTAGCCCTGATATGGCAAAAAGAAGTGTTGATTTAGAAATGGGTGGCAAGAGACTGCCTGTTGACGCAAAGGAATTTGAGGAAATACAGAATCGGATGGGTCTAGATGGATGTAGGGCTGAACCTCGACATGAGAATTGGGAACGAAAAAGTAACTGGGAGATTACACCTGACATAGAAGCTCTGGCTGCTGAATTTGGGATGCAACATGGTTTTTCCGAAAGAGAAAAGATAGAAGAGAGCCACTAAGATTGGGTGTGGAATAGGCTGCCAGGTCTCGGAAAGTAGTAGTTCATTGAATAGAAATATGGTTAACAACCATTTCAAACGCATCTTAGTATTGACTGAAATTGTTGCATGGGTGAATCTGCTTGGACTGTGGAATAAGTGGACAGAGTTTAGTTGTCTTTTATTAAAAAAAAATTAAATGATGTTTCTTCTTCTGTTGCACGGGTGTTTGTTCTCAACCTCTTCTGGCTTTCAGAGAACTCAGTGCCAGCCTCTCGACTAGTGCTGGAGCGTGGATTTGTTTTGGGGATGTGGGCATAGATGATAGCTAAGCTTGAATTGTAAACTAAAAAGCAAGGAATGTAAGTTGTAAACTAGCTTTTATGTAAAACTTGAACTTCATGGTGTTCTTTATACAATTTTTTTCAACTCGATTGCGTCCTAGCTGCGGCACTTGATCGCAAGGAGTGATAAAAAATTCCAACAAGTAAAGTGGCCAAGTACCCATTTGATCATATCTATTCGCTTCGTACTGATGAGAGACTTATTCCACCTCGTCTACCCAAAATGATGGCTTGGTGCTAGCTTGCCATTGTGGACCGTCGACTCGATTATCATCTTTACCTGAATCAGTGTACTGGGATAGATTTCCTGATAAGAATTATATATGGTTGGTTAAGCGAGACAAGCAGTTGTTTCTGAGGCTAACTTTGCCTTCTATTGAATGCTGCTTAGTAGAAACAGGACTAGAAAAAGAGTAGCGGTAATTATTTTTAATAAATTAACTATAAATCGTTGGCACCCATTTGACATGGACCTTGTAGACTCGCCGCTCTCTTCGACAAATCTATCGTCTTTTAGAAGTTGTACGCTAAATCTATGTTTAGATTGGATTCTCGCTGCAAACAGGCGTGGACATTCCTCTTTTCACTGTGCAAAGATTATCAAGAATCAACCAATGTGCACTGAGTTGGATAAGGCCGGACCACTAAAATATTTTCACTTGGTGCCAACAAATAAAGATTACAATATGCACACTATCTTTCTCACTTCGTGTGATTTTTTTTTGAAATCATAAAACACATGGTCCTTTTTTTATAAGCATTGAATTTCAGTGATGCCATTGATTTCCTTTTCATTTCAAGAGTAAAATGCACTGGCCCTTGAAGTAGACGAAAGATTAGATTCCTGCAACCCTTGCTTTTATCAAGAAAGGAATGTCAATATGTAGAGTTATTCCAAAGATCTTGTGGAAAACCATTGGGACACGCCAATAGATGTTGAAGATGACAGCGATCAACTGTTTTGTGTACTGGTAAAAAAAAATAGTTTGTGGTCTACCCACATTGTCGATGCTTATATATATGCTTGCACATGCAGTTTCTTCATTGTCTTCTTAAGAAGCTCAAACTTGAAAATAGAGATGTCAGGCTTGCAATTCCCTCAAAGGCTTCCAAGGTTTTCACAGGATGCATGAATACTAATTTAGATGTGAAAGACTTGGAGGCCGGAGGGGGAAATTGAAAGCCTGCTCTCTTGGCCGACCGTCGACTGCAAAGTTTACTACTTAAGTGGTGATCTTCTCCAGCTCCTAATTGTTTTCTTCGTTTAACTCATAGAACGATGTCGAGGAATTTCAGATCAAATTTCCGAATGGCAAATCTTAGGATATTGTGCGAACATTTTTCGTCCCTTCTCTATCAAGGCTTTGATCAGTTGATCATGATCAACGATGAAGGTAAGTGATGCCGGACATCTAGTAGTGCAGTATTTATAATTTTCGAATTATATTTATTTTTATGTAATTTTAGTATATTATTTTTAGTGTATTTTGGAAATATTTTCAATTAGGGTTTTATAATAATTAGTAGATGCATATAAATAAAAGGGCACTTTCATTGTACGACAGAGGAGTTTTTTAGGATGAATTGATCTTGTTGTGTGCCTTTTATTTATTTATGTTTTTTCTTTTAGTTTTGAATTTTATTTTTAGAAATAGTATTAATTTAGATCACCCCCCCCCCCCCTTTCTCTTTCTATATTAATAAGATTTTATGGTCAGGTTGAGTTTTATTTTCAATTGTACAACATGATAAAGTATTCATGTTCTCCGTCTAATTAATTATTTACTCTCGTGTGATTCACTCTATTGAACTTCTTGAGGACAAAACCAGTCAAAGAGTTCCACATTGGAGCTAGCCCATGCATAGATCTATGCTCATCAAAGGTACTTATGTCACTAATCAATATTGTGGCTCCCTTGAAACTGTGGAAGAAGAAAAAAAGTGGTTCCCATCTAGAGCAGCATGGATAATGACATTAAGTTTCTTTTGCCATTTGTTCATGAAATTAATTATAAATATTCGTGCAGATATATTATGTGCGTATATCTCTGAGCGCACCTTCTTTTGTGTTTCTCCTTGGGACACATATTTTCTTTACGTATTCATCTCATTGAAGTTCACGTATATATGGTATATATTATCTAATATCTCTTTTTCTATCATGTTTTAATAGATGTCGATCGTATGTACACATGGCTTTCCCAATTCTCTTCTCGATTCTCGAAGAGAAGCTGGAGTTTCTCTTCATGCCATTTCCTATGCCTTATTACATGGTACAGTGATTTCCAGTACACGAGTACTGTGCATTTGTTTCAACTTTCATTTCATGAACCAGGTTTAAGGATCTGCAATGGTGTTAAGTGACAAATAATTCCAAAAAGCTGAAAGCAAGCTCTGTAAATATCTCTTTAATTTGATGAAGATCAGCTGACTTCAATTTCAAGCACAGAAAATGAAAAAAAAACACTTGCTTTACATTGGATTAGTAAATGAGGTTAAAACAAGGCACTTTTAAATTTTGGGCCAATCAATAATTTTCATGAAGTGTTTGAAACGAACCGTATTAACCTAACTCAACTCGGCTCGTCCACAGTTAGATAATTCTATATTAACCACCAACTCCCTTTGTACTAATTTGAAATGTATTCGAATAATTTTTTAAAAAAAAATTAACAAGCCAAATCTTAAATTTTAAGATGATAAAAAATCAATCAGCTTGTCACTATCCCATCCTGTGATGCATACTACCAAAGTCAACGATGTGAGTGTTTCACACCCTAATCTTTGTTTACACGGATATATGTTATTATAAAATTGATACGACTCATTTGAATGAATTTAGTGTTTTCTTGCCAACTAATTGGTCTACTCTTCTTCTTTTTTCCACCGGTATTTCCATTTCCACAGGAAAAACGAGTCTTCCTTCCTTCCCGCCATTTTCAAACGAATGCCATCTCCCGCCTTCCTCCTCTCCTGCTCATGCCGCCGCCGTCCTCCTCCCTCCCTCCACCGCCGCCGCCAGCACTCCTCTCTCTCACCACCTCCTCCGTCTCAGTACCCTCCTCCTCCTCCTCCCACCTCCCTCCCCGCCTACAACGCTCTCATCCGCGCCCACTCCCGCGGCTCCCACCCGGAGGATGCCGTCGACTTTTACAACGACTCCCGCCGCCGCGGCTTCCTCCCCGACCACCTCACCTTCCCTTTCGCGCTCAAGGCGTGCGCTCGGATGTCGATCTTGGATAAAGGTGAAGAATTGCATTGCTCGAGTGTTGTACTCGGATTGGATCTTGATCTTTATGTTCAGAATTGTCTCATTTTCATGTACTCTGCTTGTCGGTCGGTAGGGAGTGCTAGGAAGGTGTTTGATGGAATGGGGGTTGATGTGAGGGATGTTGTGTCTTGGAACAGTATGATTTCTGGGTGTTTGCAGAATGGGCGATGTGGGGATGCAATGCGGGTGTTTGAGAAAATGTGGGGGAGTTTTGAGCGTGTGTTCCCGAATGAGGTTACTGCCGTTGGCGTGTTGACTGCCTGCGCGAGAGTTGGGGATTTCGAATTCGGGAGAAAGTTGCATGCTTTGGTGGTTGTCGCTGGGTTGCCCATTGATTGTTATCTTGGAGCTGCGTTGGTTGATTTGTATGTGAAATGTGGAAGAATTGTTAATGCTCGGGGAGTGTTTGATTACGTGTCTGAAAGAAATGTGGTATCATGGA
>JAVDBV010082595.1:1215-35222 GCA_032619315.1 Piper longum | reverse complement strand
GCCATGGTAATTGATGACCAATTGCGTGTTGCTATCCAATAATTGTATGAAATTTTTTTTTTCAAATGCTATGTTGTGCATACCAGAGTTGTCATAGGGAAGATGGATATTGGATGGGAATATTGCACACCAGTTGACGCATCTAAGAAATAAGTCGTATGTAATTTTTGTGGAAAAATTATAAGTGGAGGGATATATCGATTCAAACAACATCTAGCTGGAGTGAAAGGAAATGTGGCTGCGTGTCAGAAAGTTCCTGAAGCAGATGCACAAAAGATGAAAGATTATTTCACAGGTGTGGAGAAGGCCAAGAAAGAAAAACAAAGGATTAGAGAAAAAATAGGGTCATATGGTTTGAATGACTCACATATGGAAGAGATGGAAGTTCAGGAGCAAAGTGGTAGGTGCTCTAAGTCTACAGGTAAGAGGAAAACACCTATTGTTGAAGGTGCGAAGAAGAACACATCAGGTTCAGGTCAAATGAGAATTACTACGGCATTAGAAAAGAAGGTGAAATAGCAATTGCACACATGGTATTGTTCAGATGATAAATTAGATGATTTAGAATTGTGCTGAACATTTATTTTTTGGACTTGTATTAATTTGTGAATGACATTGTGGTATTGTAATGATAAATTGTGAATGTTCTTTTAGGTATGTAATCATATGAAAGGAGATGTGGTTTATTAGATATATGGTATGTTCTTCCAGGTTTGTAATCATATGAAATTTATTTTTTCAGGTATGACTCTGTCGTTGTATTGTCATAATTGCATACCTTTATGATTGTTGTATCAATACTTGAATTTTTGCATTTATGTTGACAAATTATATAATTATGTCTTTTAACTATTTCTGTCATGAATTGTCAAATTTCCAAGTTTGGACCGATTCTGATTCCGATTCCGATTCCGATTCCGATTCTGACCGATTCTTGGCCGATTCAAAAAATCCGATTCTTGGCCGATTCTACCCGATTTCGATTCCGATTCCGATTCACTGGAAAACCGATTCCGATTCCAATTCCGATTATTGCAACCATGCCTGGTTCAGTTGATGTCATTCTTTCCTATTGTCATTATAGCGTAAAAGACTCAACCCTTAGAAGATTTACTTCCTTACTTGGAGAGAGCAAGGGTGTTGAGGTAATAAGCGCTACGCTGCTTGATATGGGGCTCCTAACAGAGAATGGTCCACCAGAATGGCATCCTGCTCCAGAAGAAATCAAGGTGACTTATGCAACATAGACTTTCAAATGTGAACATCCATGTGTCTAGCTACTACATTGTTTTTCAAATGCACAAAGATGGTTTCTTTATCCTTAGATTGTGGAATAATCCTGGAAACTAAATGATGAAAGTATATTGTTCTTTGGCATTGGTTTTAATTATCTGTTTGTGAAATTAAACATATTTTTAGCATGTTCACATGTTTTCCATTTTTCTTTTTACTCTGACTTTGTCCGGACAGGGAATGGGGAGTCATGGTAATCTCTCACATTCAATTGGACTACAGAATTGCAATGGTTTATTACCCATGATTACATTTGATAATTTTGGTAGTCAAAATGTCGAGCTGCAACAGAACATTGTAAAGCCAAGAGGGAAAATATTTCAAAGATAGCGCTGCAATACAGCCTGAGAAATAAAAGAATCTCGTCAGTTTTAGTGGGCATGAATGTCGTCGAACAGGTTCTTTCTTTCATCGAAGAATTAAGAATTTTAATTCTTCTACTTGTCTGCATTAGTTTAAAACTAATGAGTGATCCGTCCTCTGAAATGTAAAATAAATTTTAAGATGCTACATCATTGTTCATGTAAATGATAGTGCCCTAAGCTTCAAGAATTGTAACTTTTGGTATTTTGTTGGTTAGGTGCTTCTCAATGCATTTTTTTTTTAATAGTTATGAGTCTTCATTGTGCTTTCAACTGCCTCCGGTCCTCTGAAGAAATAAACTGTAATGTGTTTTCTCAGTGACCAATGAGTCTATTCAACTATTGGATTTTAAAATCACAACATAATAACCAATCTAGACTTCATATTTAGTATTCATGTTATTGTTTTATTTTGTTGCCTACACGTTTTTTATGTATGTACAGGTAGAAGTAAACGTTGCTGCTACTGTGGAATTGTCAACAGTGGGGCTGGACGAAGAAACATTGAAAGAGGTTGAATCATTCTTGAGCCAGTGAAAAATCAGACCTGGCCTAGTGGCATTCAACAAAGCTAAGCTCCAACTGCGACGAAGTCTCTTCTTATTATTCGTTTCCTTTCTCATAACGTGTATTATGCGTTTTGTTACTGTCAATAAAGCAAACCAATAAATCAGCCAGTATCCATGGCTGCCTTGTTATGTTCTTTTACTTCCACATTTTCATTCATGTTCCTTCAAGATAATTTTATTGCTGCTTCTCTTCTGTTTTCCTCTGCCAAAAGGCCATATGTGTGTGGGAAACAAACAAGTAAGCAGATATTTGCGTCGACTTTATGTGTGTCATAACAGGAGCTTCTCGAGCAACAAAAATATGAACATAAAGGTGAACTTAACAAGTCCACTAAATTCTTAAAATCCTGAAGCATGGAGAAAGGTACCGTTAATTAATTTAAAGATTATAAAGCATCATATTAACTAATAAGAACAAAAATGGTAAAATTGTGCATGAATAATGAATGAGTGAATAGAACTTTCTGCAAAACTCTTCAGGATACCATAACCAGTATATGGCATGAACTCCATTACCAAAGATCCATTCTTAATGACCAACTTCAATTTCATTGGTTTTACTTTTAAAAAATAAAGACCTTCAACAATCCCAATCAGTGAACTCAAACTGTCAAATACCCACAACCAGAAATCATATAAGCTTCTAAAAGTGTATGTGACTTCCTTTAAATTTAACACTCAGGAAGAGAGCTTCAACAATGTTGAGGAAACAAAAAAAAAAAAATTCCAAAATCTACAAGGATATGCAAACTACGATCACTGTCAGACATGCAAAATTGTTTCAACGCAAGAAAAAACTATGGTTGTCATGAATCTTCCTCCTGTGTAGGAATGAAGACAGGCCTAAGGCTCACCATGGACACTAACTTCACCAAGCCTGCTACCATGTATATTGTTTTGTACAAGACTTCACCTTTTTGACCATTTTGGGGAAGACAACGCTTGCCCGGTTTCGGGATAGCAATGTCAATGCCCAATGGGGGTAGGAAGAGAGCGGGTAGACCCGGGAAGGACCATAAAAATCCAATCTTTTTTACTTTTTTTTGACGCCGAGTCAGAGACTGGTGGTGTAGTGAAGAGAGGGGTGGTGGTGGAGACTGGAGAGGCGATGGCGGCCATGAGAGTGTTGGTGGCCGGCAGTCTCCACGGACTACCGACCGCCGGAAGCGGCGGCGGTGCTGTGCTTCTCCGACGCGGCGCGTATGGTGTCGGCGGTGGTCGGAGCTTTTTTCCGGAGGGAACGACGCGGCGGCTGTGCTGCCGAGCGCTGTACAGGCCGGAGTTAGTGAAAGTCCGGGAGGATGGCCGGCCGGAGACTCTTGATTACCGAGTGTTCTTCGTTGATGACGCCGGCAAAAAGGTTTGAATTTTTTTTTTGCATTTTTAATCATGTTATATGTTAGATTGCTTAAATTCTTTGTTGTATGGGTATATTGATGCTATGAGAGATTTTTTTTTTGTGAATCCTCAATTTTATGAGCTTAGCTAGATCATCTGTTCATGTTGATGAATCAGTGTGGCGCATATTAGCACAATCTTCCCGTTCTAGTTGTTGGTTTGTCGTATAAAATTCTGTGTTGTATGGGTGCATTGATCTCATGAGAGATTGTTGTTTACGGAAGTTCAATTATAACTAGATCATCTTTTCAAGTTGTTGATTCAGCGTGGCATGTTAGCACATTCTTCCTGTTCTAGCTGTTGGATTACCGTTTTATATTGTGTGTTGTATGGGTAAATTTATGTCATGAGGATTGTTTGCATATGAAACTTCATTATCAAGTTTGTCTAGATACTTTCCAAATGATGCTTAAATGTGGCATGTAATTAGCATGTTCTTCCTCTTCTAGTTGAGTTCACATGGATGCCGTCTGATATTTTACGTGGTAAATTATAAGGGCGTTTTTGGTGGGATTTGATTAAATAGATTTGTGGTTTTTCTCTTTGTAAGAAGGTTGTCAGTGTAATCTGTTCTCTAGTACATTAGTACCTAGAAGCAAATGAGAAAATGATAGTTGTGTGCCTATATTGATGCTTCTAAATGCTGATGAAAACTAATTATACTGTTTGGCTAGGTCTTGAGAGAGGGAGGAGTCACTTAATCAGAAATTGAAATAAAATGTTAATTATTTATATGGGCAGAATGTGCAGGACCTATATTTTCTACTGATCTGATTAGTACATGTTGTGGTTGTAAGTCATTCATGTGATAAACAATAGCAATTTCATGTTTTAGGTGATTCATGTTCAACGAATTTGACTTCTTTTTCTAAAAGTTAACCCCAAATTTTCCTTCCGGTGACCTATGCATCTTGTGAAATTTTAAGTCTGTCTATTGTTTGCTAGGTAGTGAAGGAAGGTATTAGCATCTGTACTAGTTATGATCTATCCCATGCCTTCTAGACAAGTATAACTTCTTGGTTGAATACAACAAAAGTTTCTATTCGTGATGTATTTAAACGTTTATGGAGTAGGTTATCCATATGGATGATGTTATGAATTTTCAGCCAGTTTAAGTTGATGTATGGATCATGTTATATGCAGGTTTCTCCTTGGCATGACATTCCGTTGCACTTAGGAGATGGAGCTTTCAGTTTTATTGTTGAAATCCCGAAAGAATCAAGTGCAAAGATGGAGGTCGCCACAGAAGAACAATTTACTCCAATCAAGCAAGACACAAAGAAGGGGAAGCTTCGATACTACCCGTATGCTTAAATGTCTTCCTTTTTATTAATCTAATTACAAGATGCCATTGAACTTTCAAATATGCCAATGGTTACTGTGTTCTAATGAGCCTACTTGATAATTTTGCATTTTGGCAATAGTGTATGGACCTTCGTTAATGGCTTAATACTTCTTATGAGTTTAGGCCATCGATTTTGGTTGTTTTTGGAATTTATTTGGTTGATTCATTTCGATCTATTGTTTACATCATGCAGCTACAACATTAATTGGAACTATGGATTGCTACCACAAACTTGGGAGAATCCTTCTCACTTAAACCCAGAGGTTGAAGGAGCATTTGGTGACAATGATCCAGGTCTTGTGCAATTTGCTTCAAGAATTTCCATGCAATACCTTTGTTGTGTTTTTGCTGTTAATGCTGCAATTGAAATACAGATTTTGGTCCATCTCTGCAGTTGACGTTGTTGAGATTGGTGAGAACCATGGGAAGATTGGCCAAATTATGAAAGTTAAGCCTTTAGCAGCCTTGGCCATGATTGATGAAGGAGAGCTTGACTGGAAAATAGTTGCCATTTCCTTGGATGATCCAAAGGCTTCTCTTGTGAATGATATAGATGATGTTGAGAAACATTTCCCGGTATTCAATCTTAAAAATTTTCCTCCTACTTGAGCAATGTATTTGTGACTCTAATTTCTAACTTGGAGCTCTCCAGGGAACTCTTACTGCCATAAGAGATTGGTTTAGAGACTACAAAATTCCAGATGGAAAACCTGCAAATAAGTTTGGATTAGGCAATAAGGCTGCAAACAAGGTATGCCCAACATTTTATATCCATTTGAAGACAATAACATTGTCTTCAACTTTTCTGAAATAGTCTGATATAAACGTTTGTTCATGAGCAGGATTATGCTCTTAAGGTAATCTCTGAGACAAACGAGTCTTGGGCAAAGTTGGTCAAGAGATCAGTTCATGCTGGAGAGCTCTCTCTCTTGTAAAACATATTAATACGGGGAGTGTGGCTGCTTTCAATCATTCTATTACTGATCATAATATAGTGATCAAATTAGGCAGCCTCTTCATAAAAATCTGGGGGTAGAAATTGTTCCTACATTTTGCTTATCGGTGTTGCATTTTCAGATGCAGTAATAAATGACTATTTGGTTGAACTTTTGATGTTATGATTAAGCATCAAATCTTATTCCATGATGTTGCTTTGATAAACCATCCATCTCTTAATAGAGGTATACAATTAGCTTAATAACGTCTGCTCTTTTGGTGCAATTTAAATGAAAAAAGATTTTTTTTTTTTACTGATGACAAATGGCTATGCAGTGTTTTGATGTGTGGTCCTAATCTATGATGATTTGTAGATAAGTAATAAACAACTGTCTGATTGAAAAGACCGTTCAACAAGCTAAAACCAAAAAAGCGGCCTCCCCTTCCCTGCCCAGAAAACCCTTTTGGATCCAGTAGCCTTACCATTGAGGCAAAGTTCGGATGCAAACTTAAATCAGTGGTACAAAATATGAAAAAGGTAATAGCAAAACAGACTACATTTCGTATAATATCCTATCAAAACAAACACAAAAACAACTAGCATGTGAATTTACACAAAAAAGTTGAACAGATCATGGGTCATGCTTGAAACAATCACATAGACCAGCAACTGAGCTCCAATGCCTGCTGAAACCTCTCTTCCAAGGTTGCTTCAGTCTGATACACATCATGAACTGATTCAACTCTTGGCGGGAAGTTGGAGAGCCAGGGCCCAGAAAACCACTTGCTGGCAGCAATACTGAGGAAGAGGGTGGGGTGGAAGGAAGGGAGCTGGTGGATGGGTGGTTGGTTGGCAGTGGTTGCAGAGCTGCATTGCAGCAGTAGGAGCCATTTTGGATGGAGGAAGAAAAGTTGATGATAAGTAAGTTTGCTACTCCAAAGACTTGGATTTGGTTCCTTCTCATGCATACAGAGTATTATTCCTTCTCATATATACGGAGTGTTGTTCCTCCAAAGCAATGGATGTATTGGGAATTTGGGGAATGGGGATGACAAAATCTATGGGGCCTTCCTTTGGCACCTGATACCAAAAGCGAAAACCGGGAGAGAACAAAATTTGAAACAGCCAACGGTATCACCTGGTCCTACTCAATGTATCACATTAGATATAATTTATATCCATTTGTATTTTTTTTATTTTATAAAATCCAACTTTTCATTATGTTTTAATCCGTATTTAATTAAATATTAATGACAAAATATATTGCTAATATCTAAAAATTATTTTATTTATAATTTTAAATTTTGGTTAAAATAAACTAGACAAATATTAGTTACGTGCGATTTATATTATGGATAAATATTAATTTTATAAAAAAATTTATTGAATGATAAGATAGATTAAAATAATTTAAAATATTAGATATATATTTTGATTGAATTTCAATAAAAAATATTTTATTATTTTTTATTTTTATCTAATTGATCAAATCTCCTAATTTGCATTTATTAATAGGAGTAGATGTTTTCTCCACCCATTCTGTTAAGATAATTGCTTCAAAGTATGTGAAGCTACAAGGATTGAGTTGCTTTTAACACTTGGCAAATTGTCTAAGTATAATCAATTTTGTCCCAAGGCAAGTGTAATTAAATTTTTAAATGTTTGATTTAAAAAGATTATTAATTTTAATTCTTAAAGCAATGAACGTGTAGTAGCCAATTCAAGGATGAACACGCTATGAGACAAGAAGAAAAAACAAATACTAAATACGTGGCTCTCAAATCATCGTCATATCATTATCATCATTATATATATGAATAAAAAGTTTTTCTTGTTTAGAAAAAAAAAATGTGGCCATTGAAATAAACAAAGATTGATAGTGGGATAAGCTGCCCTTCTGAGAGCTCTTCTTCACATAGCATATAATCTCTCTGTTACATCACTCATTTTCTTCCTCTCCAGTCTTTGTGGAGACCATGAAAGCTATAAGACCAGTGGTTAGAGGAGAATTGAAACAGTTATCCCACGAAGATATTGGGAGAGTTGCCGTTAATGTTTCAATACATGGAAAGAGATGTAGGAGTAAGCAAGCTGGTTATAAGCTTCAACCCAGCGGGTTGCCCAGTAACAAGGAAGCATTCAGTTCCAAGTCTTTTGCAACGTTGAAGTGTTTATCAGCTGCTTCTTCTCCATCTTACTTGGAATCTGATTTCTCACCAGGGGGCGAGTTCCAGGGCTTGGAAGCTCGACTTGAGCAGGTGAAGGGTTATCGGTCACAGCTAGTCGGTAGTTTGTTTTGGTATTGATTGAAGATTGCTTCTTCTTTTTCTTTTTTCTTTTTTTGTTCTTGAAATGTCTTTTTGTTCATTGCAGGCCATTTACAGGTGCAGATTCTTGGCCTTTCTGGGAGTATGTGGCTCCTTGATAGGGTCTTTTTTATGTTTCATAAAGGTGTGGATATTGGGTGCCCCTAAAGCACTAATAGCTAGCCACACAACACATTCAGTTTTTATTTAGAAAAAAAAAACACATTTAATCTTTGATCTGTTTTCAATATCAGTTTGGTATGGATTGTGATTTTCAATTCAGGGTTGCACTTATGTAGCTAGCTCCTTCAGAGAATACTTTGTTATGGGTGGAAGAGGTGAAAGGGTGACATCTATACTTATAGAATCTATTGGTACGTAGTAGTGCAGTTCTGTCTATGATATAGATCATGATATATTATTTATTAGTGAAAAGAAAAGATTTTTTTGGCTGGTATTTGCTCACAAATCATAACACAAATTCATCAAAGATATTGGCATCTTGTTTACAACTAATGTGAATATTCTTCAAAGCCCAGATGTGTATCTACTTGGAACAGTCATGCTTGTTTTTGGGATGGGTCTGTATGAGCTCTTCATCAGCAATCTCAATGTCGCTGCACAACCTGACCAGCCAACTAATGATAACTCTCACAGATCAAATCTTTTTGGATTATTCAAGCTCCTGGTCGGTGCCATAAACAGATTCATTATTTGAAATTAAAATTTATCTAGGTTTGATTTATAACTCGTTCTTGGATGACAGGAAAGACCAAAATGGCTGCAACTTCAGTCAGTGAATGAGCTAAAGACCAAAGTGGGGCATGTAATAGTGATGGTACTTCTTGTGGGTGTGTTGGAGAAGAGCAAGAAGGTGGTCATTTCTACTACTTTAGACTTGTTCTGCTTCTCAGCTTCCATTCTCCTCTCCTCTGTTGGTTTGTACCTTCTCTCAAAGCTCAATGAGGGGAAAGTAAATTAGACATTTTTGGGTCACAAATGCTGTAAATATATTACAACGTTGCAGTATTAACAAGATCATTTGGATGAAATCAATAAAACTCAAGCTTTGCCTTCACTAACTTGTAAAACCTTGGCCAAATATTGTATAATTATACTCTCAACAAAAATGTATAAAAAGAAAATAATATGAACAAAGACAAAAAAACAGCAAAATTTCATGAAAAAAATCAACTATAATTTTGCAATAATTTTACAAGAAAAAGTTTTTGACTTGAAACTATGTGAACAAGGTTACAACATCTCTACGATATCCCCGAACCATCAGCAATCTGGGTATGTTCTCTACCAACAAATCCATATATTCCATGTAGAAATAAGATGGGTGGTTGATCGGCGGAGGGGGGAGACTAACTAGCACCACTGCCGCCATTCTAGAGTACCTTAGGATTGTTGAATTCAGTTTCAATGTTGTATACAAAAACTTGTCCACCTGTTGTTCATTAACTATAACCTGCTTTCCATCTGCCATAAGTGGTGTCTTATCCCTTGCAGCGCTTTCTTTCATTTCTACTAAAAAAGATGCTATCCGCCTTTGGGCGGCGGTAAATGCCTCCAATGAATCATCCTGTTGCAAGCCGCCTTCTACATGAGCTTCCCATGATTTCATTGTCACCACAATGACTTCTGCCTGCATTCGAAGGTCGTACAAGAATTTCTTCACGTCGGCCTTGAGTTCCTCGGCCTCCACATCTTCTTCTGCAATGCAGAAAACCTGGATTTTACAACTTTCGAAACTCTCCTTGGTGAGTAGCAGCTGAGAAAGGAGAAGCATGAGACCACCATCCCTTACAATCCAGTAAAGGTCAATGGTACCAAACTGTTTCTGGTACTCGTTAGGCCATTCGTCAAGTCCCTTGACAATCACAACTGCCTTGTTCGCTGCAATGCAATCATTAATGATGCTGACAAAGGTGGAAGGAATTTCGATGAGGTTTTCTCGACGCCATATTTCAGGGTAGCGCATAACAACAATATTAGGCTTCAAGTTCCCCAAGCCCATTGTTTGAACAATGCCACGAAAGCCCTCAGACATAGAGGGAGCCACCACAATCTCCGCAACCCCTTCACATCGCTTGTAGTCTATGTAGGTACTGAGCTGGCGACAGGCAGCCTTGGCATCCTCGGCACACTCATGGTAATCGCCATCAAGAATGGAGACAAATATGGACATACCACGACCTTTCTTCTTCATGCAATTAGCAAAGTCTGCAAGCTTAGGATGGCATGGCACATTCTCAGGAAGCTTGCCCCAAGGGCGGCAGAAAATCAGAGGAATAGGATACCAGTTTTTTGGATGAACTTGACTCGCTGCAAAACAAAAGAATTGCAGTTGCTTAATTTTATGTGAATTTATATATAAAGAATTAAAATCTATGGACCTAGAACAAAATACCTCCTAAAGACCGCAGACTACGCAGGGCCAACTGAAAATAGGCACTCTTAAATCCATCGCCCCAGTCTCCGGCCTTTCCCTTTAAGCTCACATAATAATATATAAGGCTAACAAGAGCCAGAGATACCACAGTGAAGGACCATGATATCAGAAACATAATCACTGCATGGACACCAGAAAGCCAATAATGCCAATAATCAGTACAGGTATTAGCACAGTGTAATTATATATTATGCACGCTTTTTTTCTTCAAACAGATCTTGTCCTTTAAACATCTACTACTGCTACATAAACATCTAGACCATTATACATCGCTTAATATTGCGTTTCAGTAATTATTAGTCAATGTTGTACTAAAGCAGGAACCCTATAGCATGGTCTTCAATATTTTAGGGAAAAGAAGTAGAATATGCAGGCAGAAGAATTAACTTTTTGCCGTCAGTTACCAACCAATCAGGCTAACACCCAAAAGTGGCACATTGGATACTAGAAAAACATGTGCTCCCTTTTGATAGTCAGTTATAAACTGCAACACGCAAATATTTGTAATATCTCAACTATAAAGTATAGACCTACACTTATCAATTTTATTGGCTCTTGATGTCTTGCTTTAATATCATATTAGCTAAATGCTCACAACCATTGACAAAGAGAGCTGATAAGGAAAGATATCTGTAAGTCCAAGACAACTGCAAAATTTTAATATATACTGGGTATTTCAAAATGAAAAAAGTATCAACATACCAATACACAATGATGCTCCCAGTAACGAGAGGCTCCAATGGTGAAACTTCCATCGAGGACGCCAGCTTGGAGCATCAAGAAGATCAAGAAGGAAGCATGAAAGGTTTACCCCAGCATAACATAACAAGAAAAACATGGTTATGGTTGGCGTAATGAGATCCAGGTTTCCCATCACAACACATCCAATACATATGAAGGCTGTAAAAAGTGTTGCAAGATGTGGCTCACTGCCATCTGCAACCTTAAAATATTTGAGAACAGGTAGAATGTCATCATTAGCAATTGCAGCAAGCAGACGTGGAGCACCTGTTAAACTCTGAAGTGCTGCCCCAAGAGTAGAAAGCATAATCCCAACATATACGATTGCTGGAACAGGCCAAGCCACAGCAGCAGTGAGTAACCTGCTCAAGGATAACATTGCGGAACTCAGAACGCCCCCATGAAGTTCACAAAATGACACTAATAAAAATGCCCAATAGAAAAGAAAAATCTGACCTATCTGTGAGAAGCCCCTCACGGGTGGCCAATGCTCCAAAAAATAACACTGAAATCAGATATAAAAGGGTGGTGGTTAAAGTAGCAGCTAGAGTTCCAATAGGAATGGATTTCTGTGTGTCTTTAAGTGATGCTGAACGATTTGAACCAGCCATAATTCCTGTCACAGCTGGGAAAAAGAGCCCTACCAATGCACTGAAAACAATAAACAATCTATCTGTTAAAGAATAACAGTAAACTAAAAAACTTAAAGTTGCACAAGTCATTCATCAACCAAGAAAAGCATCTAAATGAAGACAAAGTATTGGCACTCAAACAAATATGTTAAACAAAGGAATAGTTAAGCTTACTTAAAATTCCAATAATTTGATCCTTCAGGGTCAGGTATTCCTGCATTATTAGTACGCTGGTAATCTGAACTCCAATTGTCTTTAAAAGTGTTCAAGCTCAACCCAGTAATATTGGCTGCAGCACAAATAATAAAATCAAATTGACCAAGAAACAAAGGGAACCATGGTTTAAAATTCTAAAATTATCGCCACTAAATTCCCAATAATATAAGTTTCAAACATAAAAAAAGATAAAATGGTATAAGTTCCTTAAACAGACCTAGCATAAGCTATCAAATTTCACAAAATGTTTTCTAGCAATTTAGAAAGCTGTAAGGTTACTTAGCAAACACAATGGCTAATAAAAAATAATAATAAATGATTTTCAAAGCAAACTTACGTGAAGCACCATGTCTTGGGGCAGCAAAAATTCCAATAAATATGCAAAACAGGGAGAATAGAACCGGTATAAGGAAAGCTGGCGCGACTTTGTTGATCATTTTTACCCCGCCAAAAACAATAAAGCAGAGAAGAATGGTCACAACGATTCCATAGACTTGTAAATCATGCACACTTGGGCTAGCTACCGTTTCATTAACTCTCCCATCAGTCACATTTGCAGATACTCTTGTAATGCTTTCTGCAGGACCATGCATAAGAAAGCCATCAAGATTTAGTGACGAGAGAACTCCCTCTGTTGCGAGAATGTGTAGTTTTCTTTACCTCTAAAAATACCAGCAGCAGGCACTGCATCTAAAAATGTTTCTACAGCTCCCAAGACATATCTGAAGCCACAAGCAGCATTATATATAATGAGATGACAGAAATGGAAACACTTTTCTTTCAAGACCATGACTTGGGGACCAGTTAATTATCTAATAGTGAAACATGCCAAACCAGCCATGAGCCACGATTACAAGTTCAAGTTTTTTAGTTTTTCATAAACCATAATCATAAAATCATAACAGCACACATCAAACACAAAAATTGATTTAATTTTGATCAAACAACTCTAAAAATATAAAGGAAAAAAAATCAGAGACTAAAAAAAAGGAAATAAACTCACAGAGATCCAGCAACTGCATTTCCCAAAAAGAAACACAAACCAATG
The DNA here is from genome assembly GCA_032619315.1 of Piper longum. Lineage (NCBI taxonomy): Eukaryota > Viridiplantae > Streptophyta > Magnoliopsida > Piperales > Piperaceae > Piper > Piper longum. The sequence goes on along the minus strand of JAVDBV010082595.1, from coordinate 21,917 downwards.
CTTACACCAACCTCTGGACCCAAAGCTCTACCAATGAGATAGTAAGGACCACCACCCTGAATTAAAAGAAAAGACGATCAGAAAAATACTTTAGAATGTTGTGTGAATAAGCAAAGTTATTATGATACCTTCATTGCACCGTTTGTAGCAATTGCACTTAAAGAAATTCCAGTCAGAAAGGTGCACAACCCACAAAAAGAAACAAGCAAAAGTGACTCTCCAATCCCTGCCATACCAACAATCCTGCACACAAATGCCAAGCTTCATTTTTTCTTCTTGGGTGTATGTGATTCTCATCAATTACCCATCATCATTATTGTCGTCATCATCATCATATATTTAACGTTATCATCAATATATAACTTTCAAAATTATAGGATAGTCATCACGAGCGTATTGTTATTTGAAGAACATTAATATAGAGAGATATTTATCAAACAATTTAACAAAAATTAATCATAACATCATTTCTAATACTTCCATTTCTCCCAAAACGTTTCAAGGAGTTCATATAAAGAACAAGTAAAGGAAAAGGAATGAAAAAGTGTCAGAATAGGAAGCTTAACAGTACCAGGAAAAAAAATTCAGCTATTGAAGACTAGAAAGGCATAGAAGAATACATTTGCTTACCATGAAAAACGAATGTAGTAGATAATTCCCAAAATGCTCTGTAAGCAAGGCACGAACACGCCCATCAGTGTCCCAAGTTTATCATTGTTTGGCTGCAGAGAAATAAGATTAAATACACAAATTAAAACACTACAGACGTTTTCCACATACAAATCACTTTAAGCATTATACATTTGTGTCCTTGTTTACAACATACACCAAAACATATAGCAACTTCACATACACCGCAAGAATACAAACGTCCAAAGCAGATCAGAAGTTTCTGGTTATGTGACAAGTGCACCATACTAAATATGGTCAATGAACAAAATCAGTTCCACCACCGATTATAAGCAGAAAATGATGCATGTCCACACTCACAAAATAAAAAATTAACAAGCCTTATCATTAGATCATACACCAGACACAGTCTCCAACACGTTCTTTTTCCATGTTTAGAGGACAAAAATGTTGCCAATTTATCTAGAGGGAGGCAGCAAATCATGCACTAGCTTATCATACTGTATCTAGTGTCAACAATTAAACTGTTATGTTAAAAAATGCAAGTTAATAAGCCAAAACTCCTACAGTCCACAGTTTGGATATCAAGTGGCCACATATAGACAATTCAGCACTATGCCGTTTAAACCCTGTGGAATTAACTAGTGCAAGCATAATTAAAAGCAAAAAAATTCAAAGAAAAAATCTTCCATCATTATTGCTGCCAGTCCTTCCACACTTAAGGCTGGCTTTTGTGCTAAACTAAAACAACTCGTCTAGTCTGCCATAAAAAGAGAAACAAAACTACAACTTACCATTGACCAAGATTCATATGTAGCATATAAACAAAGATGTTCTGTCAAATAAGTTTGGATAAACTGCCATAAAAACGAATACCTTAGGCTGTCCAAGGGTGATCGAGACATCTTCGCCATCTACAGGACTAGAAACAGTAAAGCCTTGTTCTCCAATCATACTACAAATTCAAATGCATGGTTATCCTTAGAATTGGAAAAGACAGAGCAATGCAAGAACAAAAAACACAACAATCTATGAATAGCCAACCTTTTCAAACCTAACTTGTTGACAAGAGTGTCAAAGCCAAATAACTCCAATTTTGATTCTCTTCGAGAGCCACTATATTCAGAATGATTTCCTTCGCCAGATTCTGCATCATGATCACCTACACTGTAGACAACATGATTTTCTTCGTTTACATCTGACTCCATGTTTGATGTTGTGGACATCTTTGCCCTGAAAATAGGGGAAAATAAATGGCAATGGCTCAGATGCTGCTAAGACACAATTCAAATGACTCCAAGTTTGACACAAGCAGTGCGAGTGAAGAAAGAATTAACTAATCAACTAATATAAGTGCAGCTACTGAAATAGTAATAATATTTTTGCAATTTGAAATAAATAACTATTTGGCACAAAGAGTAAAAAAACGAAAGTCAATTAATCTCATCAGCTACAAAATAATGTTGTTCTTTGACAGTTCAGTCAAGATGTACTCTTGTGCATGCACAGATACGTATCAAAACAAATGATGTTTAGCATAGAAATAGAAGAACTTGGATAAAATTATGAAAAAAAAAACATACCTCACACTCCTATAAACTAAGCAGGGAACTACAATACAAAGAGTAAGAGTAGGCCACAGGCAGCACCACGAGAAACATAAAAGAGAAATACCACCTGCAAAAAATCCTCGCCATTTACTCATTTAAAAATTTAATGGTTAATTGGGGAGAAAAAGATTTCTTTCATGATACGATGCTGAAACCCAAAACCAGTTACCAAAGCACAGTGATAGCTTACAGCTCAAACTGATGAGTATAGCTTTGTATTTACAGTTCATAAGTGGCTCAGATGAAACTGATTGTTCTACCAGGTGATAGGAGTACTTTCTCCACTATATAGTATCAAGACACTGGATTCCTACCAAGGTTTATCAGGTTGACTGATCTTTGGAAAGAATAACAAGACAGAGTCAACTAATAGCTTATTACAATCAAACAGCACATTCATCACAAATTCACAAGTTCTGACACGTGCTATTTTTCTACGCCTATATGTTGAGTTTCGCATACCCAAATGTATCAAATTGTCGTAAAAAAAGAAACCTGTATCCCAGTCTGACTTTTCAACACTAATTAAGTATGGAACACCATAGAAAGTATAACACTCACTCATAATAAGCAATAATAGGTCTGAATTTGCGACAATGTCAAAAACCATTAGCTCACAAGTGATAAGGGCAAGGCACAATAGACACTGATCTACACCTATTATATGTCTATATAATGAGTTTTGGATGTCTAAATACATCAAATTGCAATAAAAAAAATTAAATCCCAGTATGAATTTTCAACACCAATTCAAGGTTGAAAGGCCTCAGAACTTATTGCAATCAGTCATAATAAGCAACAATAGATCTTAATTTGAGAAGTTATAAAATCCCTTAGCTCACAAAAAATAAAGAGGGATGTGCCACAGATACAAACTTTCCCCTATTCTATAGGTCTCTATATTGAGTATCAGATATCCAAATAGAAGTATCAAAATTTTAAGTAAAGAAACAATAGATCTGAATTTGTAAGTTCAAACACCTCAGAGCACATAAAACTCATTCACGTTAAGCATAGCTCACAAATACTAGAGTAGGAGGCACGTCGGATATTAATTCACGCCTATTCTATGCCCCTATATAATCCAATATATTTATTTTAAAATCACTTAATAAAAGAATTAAATTGCATTAAAAAAAAAAAAGAATCCCAGTCTGCCTTTACAACACTGAATCAAAACTGTAACACCTCAAAACTTATAACACTCATCCACATAAAGAAACAATAGATCTGAATTTGTAACCATTTAGCTCACACATACTAATACTGATTCACACGAGAGTTTTGGATAATTGAATAAAAGTATCAAATTGCACTAAAAAAAATTGAATCATAATTTCCAACACTGATTCAAAATCGGAACACCACACAACGTATAACATTCGTTCACATTAAGCAGCAATGGATCTGAATTTGAAGCCACATAGCTCGCAAATACAAGCACTAATTCATGCATGTTTCGGACAATCAAATAAAAGTATCAAATAGCAGAAAAAAAAATTGAACCACACTTTCCAACAGTGATTCGAAAGTGAAACACCTCAGAACATATAAAACTTCATTCATGTTAACCAAAAACAGGTCGGAATTTACAATCATGTCGCCCACAAATACTGATCTTAACTCATACGAATTTCAAACAATCATACCAGCATCAAATTGCAGCCAAGAAACAAATGTTAAACACTGCTCAAAATCGAAACGCAATTTGACAGAAAATTGCATCATCCATGCCAACACTGTTTCAAAATGGAAACACCTCAGAACATAAAACACTCATTCACATTAAGCAAGATCTGAATTTGCAACCATTTATCTCATCAACACTACCACTAATTCGTATGAGTTTCGGATCTCCTAAACCAATAAATTTACAGCTGGAAAAAAAAACAAAAAATTAAATCCCAATCTGACTATTCATTTTTCAACGACACCATTCGAATTTGAGAAACCATGACAAGGCCAGATCCGACCAGATCCAACAAACCCTAGCTTCGAATCTATCCACAAATGGCCTTCCAGATCGCCTCCGATTGGAGAGAAAAAAAAAGGGAGAAAATATACGTTAGACAATAAAAAATGAAAAATGAGAACCAAGTAGAAGGCTTGTGCCTTTTGAAGATGGTTTGAGACGAGGAAGCGGCGACGGCAAGGACGGCGGCGGCGGAGGTGGAAGATGGTCGGCGGGGACTGGGGAGGGAGGGAGACCGACCTTTCGTATTTTGCTCTGCTTTTCTTCTAGAACGGATCATTAATTGATTATTAATTAATAATTAATAATTATTAATTAGAATATGTAAAATATGTTTAAAAAAATATTCTTATATTATTAGGTCAGTTTGAAACTTTGAGCAAAATTGAAATAATTGCGATGATTGCTTGTTTTATAAGTTTTAGACTCAAAATAAGTACTCTTTATCAAACAATGACAAATTTTTAACGAATTTAAAAATATTAATGACTTATAACTCTAATTCAAATTAATTAATGTTTTTTTTGCTTGTTCGAGTTTTATTTTATATTTGGTTGATTTATTTACGCCGTGAAAAAGTTTGACTCAAAATAAATATTTTTTTATCAAACAATGATAAAATTTTAACGAATTTATAAATATTAATGACTTATAACTCTAATTCGAATTAATTAATGTTTTTTTTGCTTATTTGACTTTTTTTAATATTTAGTTGATTTATTTACACAGTGAAATTTATAAAAAAATAAAATAATCATAATAAATAATTTTGTAAGATATAATGCAGCGAAAATTAATAAGTAGTAAGGTCTTACATATATGATATAAACGAGTGATGATACCTATTTATTAATGAAAATTTTGAACTCTAGGGTATTTAAGGAGGGGTGATTTTCTTTATTATAATTGAATCTTATAATTGTTATTTTTGGACAGGGAAATTATAACTCTAATATAATTTTATTTTATTTTTGTTTATATTTTTATAGCGGTAATAAATAAATAATATTTAAACAAAAATTAATAAGTTTGCTAGCAAAAAAATATCATTATATTTTTCAGCTAATAAATCTAATAAAAAATTATATATATATATATATTAAATATTTTAAATGTAGAATTATTTATTTTTATTATGATATAATGTTGTCTATCAGTACTAGTCGACGGTTGCACAAAATTAAGTTAGGAAGAATGTTTGACCGTTTAAATAGTTTGTCACGTGTTACTGCATAATTTTATTTTTTTTAATTGACGAAAGAAATGACATAAGGGGGAAAATATTTATTTTTGAGAAGTCTTCTGTTTCATCAACTAATATATAAATATTAGCAACATAAAAATTTAAGTATTTATCTACACCTCGAAAGTATATTTTTTTATAATTTAAATAAGATTATCTTCATCGTTTAACAATTATTATAATCGCTTATAACTAAAACAAGAATATCCTTACTTGTTGTTATTAGCATTAACTTTTCTCTTTATTTTTACAGTTTTATTATATATTCGAATGATTAATCACTTTACATTAAGTATTTACATTATGTGCGTTATTTGGACATATTAAGATTTATTTAATTTAAAAGTTTTATTTATTATTAAAAGATATTTTCAGAGTATAATTTAACTCAAATTTACAATTCTAAAAAATGGTAAATTTTAATATAATTTGGATGTTTCACATAATTTAGAATTTCTTTTTTTTATTCATTTATTATTATTTAAAATTAAGAAAAAAACTAAGATAATAATTTTATCCAAATTGAAAATGTTAAAAATAATCAATTCTATTATTTAATTAATAAAGTTTTACTCAAATTAAAAAAAATTACTTGTTAAAATACCTCATCAATTATGATTATTACTTATTTTCAAAAAAGCTCTTTTCAAATTCCTCCTCCTTCGTCTAGGTCGGCCGAGCTCGCCGGCCGCCGGAGCTGCCGCCCATCTCCGCCGTGCAAGGCCAAACCCTAGAAACCCCTCTTCCACAAGGTCGCCTCTCCACCTTCCTGTCATAAGTTCTTCGTACCCTGAGCAGCCATGAAGGTAAATCCCCTGGGCAATTCGCTTTGTGTCTTTTTCTTCGTCTTCTCCGGCGCTTGGCTTGGGTGTTTGGGTGGAACATGCATTGATTGATAATGTTGTGCAGATTTCGGTAGAGGGCTGCATGCACGGCGACCTCGACAAAGTCTATGCCACCCTTTTGCATATTGAGAAGCTGCAAAATATTAAGATCGATCTTCTTCTCTGCTGCGGGGATTTTCAGGTTTCCTTGCTTTTCCTTTTATTTTTGTTTTATTTCAATTTAATTTTTTTTTATGAAGCATTTTTTAATTGGATGCAATGCTTTTTTTTTTCAAAAAGAGGCTATTATATGGCGTTTGGTTGTGTTGTTTTGAGCCAATTTATTCTCAAAATAAAAAGTGGCAACGACAACACTTAAAAAAAGTGTTTGGCAATATGCCGTCAAAATATGGATTGGTAGAGGTAAAACTTCTTAGAAAAAAAAGGTCAAGCCCTATTTATTTTTTTCTAAGATAATTTTATCACCTCTATCACTTTTTATAATTGTAAAGAATCAAAAGCGTGACAAGATTTTCTACAAATTCCGTATAAAATTTTTTATTCCAACCAAATACCCTTTAATTATGTTTCCTAGTGGTGAAATTGATAATCTTATAAGGCGTTTGGTGGTGTCGTTTTGTGCCTATTTATTGTCAAAATATAAAGTTACAACGATAACGGATAAAAAAGGTGTTTGGCAAAATGTTGGCAAAATATAAAGTGGTAGAGGCTGTTTCTAACAGCCTTCATAAAGCGTTAGAAAAAAAAAAGAGGGTGGAGCCCTATTTATTTTTTCTAATGCCCATCCCTCTCCCCCTCCCCCTGTCAAATATATATTTTTTATAATTGTAAAGAAACAGAATTTGTAACAAAATTATTTAGAGATTTTATAGAAAATTTTCTAATGCAACCAAACGCCCTAGCGATATTTTAGCAGTTCTAGGAATTTAAGTCTAGTTTTATTCTGTAATTAGTAGAAATAACTGACTTGAGACTGGGATTATCGATAACCTCCCTAGTAAAAGTCATTAGCTTATTTTTAAAAAAAAATTACTGTGAATAAATTGGTTGAAGGGGATAGTAGAGGCTGAATAGGGGTAGTTTTTTTGTGTATTTTTAACTTCTGAATCTCTAAGATAACTATCCATTTGTGGTGCTAGTTAGTGATAGGAATACTGAAAAAAAATGATTCTGTTAAAATGAGAAAGTAAGTTCATTTGGAAGGTGTTTAGGCTGTCAGAAACCAAAGTGATTTGAATTATATGGCTGTGCTTGAAAAATATTTGAGCATGAAATCCTTCTGGAATTATTATTCAGGGCAAGAGCTTGCACCTATTCGTACGATACTTATTGGAGGGAACCACGGGGCATCAAATTATCTATGGGAACTGTGAGTTTCTAACTAATTCTTGTTGTCATTTTTTTCTTTGACGGTTTTTTTTTCTTGCATTTGTTTTAGTTTGATGCAACTATTAGAGTTTCCTACATGTGACTAAATGATCATGGGTTCCAGTTGAAGTAATGGATTCATGCAAAGTACAGAATAAGACTGCATATGGTAGACCCTACATGGAGTGGGTTCCCATGCATGCGGAAGCTCTATGCATCAGATTTCCCTTTATAGTAACAACAAAACTTATATAAACATTTGCTTATTGTTTGAGATCTGATCTTGAAATTATGAAACTAGTCGAAATATAGTCTTGTGCTATTTTTGTAGTGGGCTTAATGCTGCAAAACCTTGAAACTCACTGTTTATACCATACTTACGTGCAAGATATCATAAGGTGCTTCAAGAAACCATAGAAATTTCACAGCCTTTGGTAGTAAAATTATATTTAAGAGGTTACATGAAAATAAAGTGAAAAGATTTAATATGTTAAGGTCATCACAGAGAGTGCTTCTTTAATCTTCTTTCTTCGTTTAAGAAAATATAGAAACTTCATCGTTTAATCCTCACATGCTTGGCTTAGAAGGGTGTATAACCTTGTTTTGGAGATGATACTCTTAGTTTGAAGAGGCATTGTATGACTGTTAATGTCGGATATTACATAAGTGTCATTTGTCAAACGTGTCACAAATTGTTATCTGTATGAATGGGGTGATTGTTAATCCCTATTTCGAGGACCTCAATTCATTTTCAGGTTAAAAGCTATACTTTATCACTTCTTAATTTTCTTGGTTTATATCAATTTCATTTGCCTTATAGTGCCACTTTTGAATTTATGAACTGCCTTGCTAGATATTATGGAGGGCACCTAATATTTATTTCTTGGGTTTTGCTGGCGTAATCAAATTTGGAAACATCCGCATTGGAGGCTTATCTGGAATATATTATCCCGAACTTATTGTTTAGACAAGGATCTCTTTTTGTTTTTGTTTTCTTTATCATGTTGTATTGATTGTACATTCCAAAATTGCAGTATTTAAGTGAATAATGTGAAATGAAAGTATCATCATTTTGTTTTTCTATGGGATCTGTGTCTGATTTAAATTTGAAAAGAAACCCCATAGGTGTGACAAAATCTATGATGCCACTCCAGCATATGTGAGATATGTTGGACATGATGTTGCTTCGTTCAAAGAGACCAATTGAAAAGCATGTTTATAATTAGCAGTTAGGATTGATATGGGATTATAATATAATTGTGTTTGATCAATTAACTGGCAGGACACTTTGAAAGACCTCCCTATCCTGGAAATAATCGACGAATGGTGTATCATGTGCGTGAATAAGATGTGCGAAAGCTCCTGCATATTGAGGAAAAGATTGATATATTTCTTTCTCACGATTGGCCCCGAGGTATTACTAACAGTGGAAATGTACAGCAACTTCTTCGTAAAAAACCTTACTTTAAGGCAGAGGTAATAATTTGTTTTGAATTCATCCTGAGTGCCTGTTTGTCAATCTTAATCATTTATCCTCAAGTTAGCTCCCTGCTTTAACGTGGTTTATTGGATTTATTGAGTAGTGGTTGATCATATTTGATGTATTTGATGTATTTTATGTATTTGGATGACTTTACAAAAATAACTGTTGCTTCATTTTTTGTAGATTAGCAAAGGAATATTGGGAAGTGGAGCAGCTGCACAACTGTTAGATAAGTTGAAGCCATGTTATTGGTTTTCAGCTCATCTCCATTGTAAGTTTCCAGCAGTGGTTCAACATGGTGCTGGTGGACCCATAACAAAGTTTCTGGCTTTAGATAAATGCCTTCCTCATCGCAATTTTTTGCAGGTATCTCTATGACGTATATTTACTAGTCTGAGCATGTGGTGACTTACTTTAAAACTGTTAAGGTATTTTTAACTAATTTATTTATTTATTTATTGTGCTTAGGTTCTTGAAGTTGACTCAGCCCCAGGACCTTATGAAATTCACTATGATGAAGAGTGGCTTTCAATAACCAAGAAATATAATCCCTTTTCCCTCTAACAAGTAAATTCATGGAGTTAATTTCCATATATCTCATTGATTTTCTTTACTTATCATTTGTCAAATTCCTTCAATTTCTTCTTGTTTTGACTTTTCTCGATTTTTATGCATATTGAATTAGGATTAATGATGGTAGCCTGGATGATTGTCGAGAATGGGTATCTGAGAAACTAAAGGATGGATGGAAGAAACCTTTTGATTTTGTACCAACAGCACCATTTCATGACCCTTCAAATCCATTCTCCCAGGATGATCCAGTTGGTATGAATTGCTTATAGCTGTTTTATGTGGTGACTAGTCCTTTACCTATGTGATGTGCAATAATGTGTAATTTTACCTTTTTGTTAACCGTATAAGAACTCACATATATTTATGTTTATACTTCTTTATTAGTTCTTGCTATGAAAGTCTAAATCAACTTAAGTATAATCTAATTTTTTTATACAATTGGAAGCTTTTTGTGTCATGTCTGAAAATTGATTGTAATTCTATTTGAACATAATTGGGCGCCTTATGTATTTTGTTTAGGCTTCCTACTTGCTTTTATAATTCATAAATCTAATAATGACTAAATTTTAGAAATTATTACCTGGTTTAGGATTCCTACTTACTTAAAAAATTGTTGAAGTTAAAGTGGATAGAGTTTTAATCTAGTTGATTTTGGTGCCTCACATTAATAATGCTTACTATAAATGCAATTGAAGTGGAAATAAGGTTGAAATTGGAATTGACATAAAGTACAGGCACGCAAGTGGCAATTCTGATGTTTAGTAATACTTGAGTATAATTGGGTCTGTTTTACTTGAGTTGGATTTCGTTTATGTTATTAATGGTTAATCAGAGATCATGATTCCTACTTAAATCCTATTAGCATCAAAGTGGATAGTCTGATTCTGGTTGTTTTAGAAGTAATACTCTCTTGAAACTAGGGAATGGTGAACGTGTAAAAATCATAGGAGAAATGTGGCAGCTTCTGATTTAAATCCTTTGGATATATATGTATATGTATTTGTAGATAGGCATTTTGTGATTCATTGTTTTTTTTGTGTCTGTTGAGTAAAACCTTCCCAAGTATATTAGTATGGTCGAGAACTTAAAGTACAATATCTGGCAGAACATTCAGCTTGGCCTTCTCAGTTCATCTTTATCAGGAAAAGGCTTGTTATCTACCTCACAGGTTACGGCTTTCAAGAGTAGAAGCAATAAATGATTATACTTAAAATGTTTATGACTCGTGAATTTTTTGATTGGCTAAGTTTGCTTCATAAGTAACAAGATCATTAACATTAATTGTCTCAGATGGCAATTGCCAGCACTTTGATTTAGGGCTTTGGACCTAGAAATAATTGGTTGGTTACTCTAACTATGTTTTTATCATGTTTGTTTTCCATCAATCATACTGCCAACCTATTGTTTTTCAGTTGATCTAGTGTAAATGATAATGTTTTTACCCTAGTTAATAAGTTTGATTTTCTGAATGCTGTGTTTCTGCATTTGCCATATGCATTTGATTCTTGTAATGTTACTTTTGTGCAGGAATCTATCGGAATCACCAAACCGAGTTGCAATTGAAGTTCCTAGGACTGCCTTAACTTCTGGATAGGTGACCTAACCAAGGTATAATGTTATGTAAGGTTTTGGCATAGACAGGTAGGATATGCTAATAGTATGATTTCTAAAACCACAGGCATACCATTATATTGGGAAGAGGGAGAGGGGGGGTGGGGGGGAGGTGGTGTGGCCGGCTCATGTGGAGCCTTGCATATATGATTGGATTAGTATCAGTCATGAATTTATTTGTACAACTGCTACACAGTTGAAGAGCACACAAACTTATGCACCTGTTTGTATTTTTTGTTCACTTGGTGGTTTAACTTTTACAGTTAGGAGAGACTTAGAAAGATCTTTCTACAGATTAGTTTCTGTATTTATATTATAGTTTCATAAACCTAGTTTTCTATTATCGTCAAATTGTTGCGTAGAAGAATTAGTTGTACTTTAATATTTTTTCTCCTGTAAAACGGTGCACAGAACTTACTTGCTTGGAGTATATGAAATTTTGTTAACATATAAACTGAATTTTTGTTTTTGCAGTAAATGCTGGTTCGGCAGATCATAATGGTGAGTACATAGATATAGATAATATTGAAGACGAAGACAACGACAACTAGGATGATAATGGCAAAACTGAAGGTTTGCAATCTGATCCAGATAACTGATCGTGGAAGTCTTTGCATTTTATTTATTTATTTTTCTTTTAGTTTATGTGCCTGTACAGTGCATGTGTTGTTTATTCATATTGTCGTAGAAGGTTTCTGGTAAGATTGTTCATCACGCGAGTTGAATGGAGTTTGGCTCGGCTGGGGGCAAAACGTACTGCTAGGCTGAACTATATTTCCTTCTGTTCTATCTGATTATATTAGTATCAATCATGAATTTCTATGTTTTCTAAATGCTAGACTGTTAAAAAATACACAAACTTGTGCACTTGCTATGCCGGTGATTTTTATTATAGTTGTACTGCTAGGATAGTGTAAAGATTGTATGTTTCTACAGATTAGTTTCTTATTGATGATCAAGTTTTATAACCTTTGTTTTCTAATGTGGTCAAATTTTAGTGTAGAAGCATTGATTGTGCTTTTATTTTTATTTTATCAGTAAAATTGTGCTCAGAATGTTTGTTTGCTTAGAACATATGTACTTTTGTAAACATAAACTGAATTTTGATATTGCAGTAAATGCTGGTCCGGCAGAATATAATAACGAGTATATAGATGTAGATAATATTGAAGATGCTGATGACGAGGATGAAAAGGGCGAAACTGAAGGCTTGCAACTGATTTGGATAATTGATTGTGGAAGTATTTGTGTTTTATTTTCTTATTTCCTTTAGTCCATATGCATGTATGCATCTGATATCCGTTCATATCTTTGCAGAAGGTTTCTAGTAAGTCTGTTCACCAGTGAGTCGATTGTAGTTTTCCTCGGTGCAATGACTCTTTAATCTAACTTTGAGTCGATCTTGCTAGTATTTGTGCCGATTGCATACGGTAAAAAATTTTCTCCATCCAATATTTGAAGTTTAGGGAGGATTGAATGAAAGAATTGGTTTCAATCCTTAATTTTGTTTGAATAACTGTGGGAAGGGAATCCTTATGAAGGGGAGCATTTTGTTTACAACTTTACATTGCATTACTTGTATCTAGGGGTGTAAACGATTTGAGCAACTTTACTTTGTTCATCCTTCGCATGTTTTTAGCATACTTGGAATTGTTTTGTTTGTGTTGATTCTAACCTAGTCTGTTCAAGCTTGGTTTGAAGTGAAGTTTGAGAGCTTATCTTGACCTGCGTGAAAAGTCATGCTAACACTTAGTTTGTATTCGATTCAATTCGTCCAGTCGAGCTGAGCCTTTGGTGGTTCACCAAGTTCCATATTTTTCAGTCTATTTAGTAAAAGTGGTGTTTTTTTATGTTTTATGACTCCAAGATATGTATAATACATATTAATAATTAGATATTTTGTGGAGTTCGAATTTTCAGATGCATCTAGTTTAAGTTTTGAGCTGACATAAGTTGATCATTGTGTTCAAACTTCTTTTGTTAATATAATCCATTGCTGCTAATTTTATTAAGTTTTTTTTCTTGATAGAATTTTATTAATTTAAGTCAAACAAATTAAGTAAATGCTATTTGTTCGTAAATTAGCTTGGTTGGATCAAACTTTTTTATAACCTCCTTGTGAAGATTAATTTTCTATCATGCCCTGAGTGTAATATTTGTAAAATTTTGTTACAAACTATATATATATATATATATATATATATATATATATATAAAATTGTTCCATATGTATCTAATCCTACATGTAAATGGCCTTATATATGGTAATTAGTTTTTGGTGCAATTGTTGCCATGTTTACATGTGAGTTCGGTTCATGTGGGCAAAACCTTGAAATCACTATTGCCATTTATGTTGTGTGACAGATCTTAATTCTTAACTTTATCATTGCTTGTGCATTGTTGGTTTTAAGTCCGGATAAAGAAAGAGGGTGACGTTAGAAATAGCATCTAACCATTAAATATTTATTATTTGTAATCACATAACTTCTAGTTTAGGGTTTATGTTGCAACACATTAATATATTTAGTGTAAGAAGAAGAAGAAGAAGAAGAAGAAGAAGAAGAAGAAGAAGAAGAAGAATTCTTTCCCACCATAGTTTGGACCTTTATTATTTCACGTCGTTGATGATGGCATGGCACTGCATGAAATTGAAGGTGAGAATGCTCGAGGGTTATTAGTTATAGAAGGCTATCACATTCTAATTTGACCGACCAAGATATAAAATGTCAACACCATTGAGCAAAGTAGTCAAATTAAACACTTTTTGAAACATCAAAAGTCAAGCAGTAGAGAGTTTCTTTTAGTGATTCTTTTCCTTTGTCTTCTTTTTAATCAGAGAAACAAAACTGCACTCAGTGGTGGTGATCCCCCTTTCTTGTGGAAGATATTCAGGCACTAAACCCGTGGTCCATCTGTTTAGCTTTCCCAGGAGCATCTCGTCTTCACTTTTCCATTGCTTTAACTTGGCTCTGATTGATGATTTTCAGGCTTAGTGGATGGTCCTCGTGTAAGGTGGTAGCAAAATATAACATTGGCCAACATGATTGCATGGTGGTCTAGGATATCAAGTGGGTCGTCACTTGCAAATTAGAGAAAAGTGAAAAGAAAACTTAGGTATATAAAATGCAGAGGGGCCTGCATTGCAACGCATGTATATCATATATTTGAGTAAGAGGAGGTAGAAGGTGTTGGAACTCATTTTTGTCAACAAGGAAATCAAAAGAAGAAGTGGGTCAAACTCCAAATGTTCTATATATACTTCTCTATCTGAATTAAAGGCGTAGGTCCTTCGTTTGCCACCCCAATCAAAAACCACTGAGATCAGGAGCATAAATTGGAGATCTACATGGATTGATGAGGTACAAGATGAGGGTCCATGAAATAGCATCAGAAAAGGCCAGTTTGGAGCACAGGACATTAAAATATACCACAATGGTACATATTGCATGGCCAGGCATCCAATTGAAGCCCTACTTACCACAACATGTGATAGGCCCCCCATTTGTCAAATACATCAAAAACTGGGTCCTGGGACCAGTGTCAATTTTAGGGGCTGTATGGAAAGGAAAATGAAATTGGGAATCAGGAATCCAAGTTGGGCTGTTTGGCACAAAGTGTCTGCATTTCCTGAAGGAGAAGGTTTGCCAATTTCTTTTTTGCATTTGAGGCTGAACCCCAGGATGGTCACCTCCATTTCCATGGCTCTCTAGGGTTAGGGTTGGTCATGTATGTTTATATATATATTGTATGGTGTGTGGAGGTTGAAGATAAGAAGAACCCAATAGTCTAAGTTTGATAAGACATTCATTGGGCGGGACAAAACCTTAGTCGGTTTATGTACTTTGTGAAATTTTTTTTCTAACATACCTTTCCTCATCTGCCAATCCTGTCTCATGCCCATCCATTGTTTCCTCACTATGCACATAAACTACCAACAAGATACTGTCCTAACTTAGTGCTACAAAAGTGAATTATAAATAATTAATATGTCCATATAACAAAGATAAAAAGTATGCAAATAAAAATATTAGTGCTAGAAAGTCGCTTTGATATATGCCATGTGTTGAGAAGAAAGGGCTTGGCTTATCTTACTCCACTTATTCCATTTGAAAAATGAGCGAAATGCAATCTTGTCAAAGAAATGGCATTAGTTTATTTGATGCCCATTTGCGTGAATATTTTTGTGATGGGTTGAGCTCAGACAGTAGTGAGGGGTTGCTGGTGAAGAAATTAGTAAAGGGATCCATAGGTGGGTCTCACATATATTCTATGGTAGTATGAAAATATTGTTTTAATGGTTCTTTTGGCTTGGAGGAATTGACTTGTTCCACATGGGAGAAATCATAGTTTTGCTGGGAGTTTTGTAAGTTGCATCAAAAGATTGTTGGACCCAAATTCTCCACCGCCCCATATTGAACACATATATTATAAAGGCTTAAAAAATTAAAACATATATTATAAGTTTTGTGAAAAAAAAATTGTTAAAAAAATTTGGAGACACCCATCTTATTTTTTAACAGAAGCTGTCAATGGTAAGCCACTTACCTTAGCTTGTTGGATTAATTGCGGCTAAAAATGTTTTGTTAAAGGAAATATTGGGTTGAAAGGGATGATGAAGAAGAATTATTAGATTGTGTTTTTTGTTTATTTTAATCAGAGACAAGCTTTAGGTTGCTTGATCATAGTTGAACATTTTTCACTATATATAGTCTTGGGAATTATAAATTAGTAAATAAAATGTAGTTGTATGAGGTTAAAAGTGATTTAAGTTCAAGTGATCTGACATACTTAGCATTTTAAGTCTTATAATCTCTCTGTAGGATAGAAATTAGCTCAAACATCGAAATTAGGATACCAAAAAGAAGTAGAAAAAAAAATTATAGTATACTACAATTCAAGTAGGAATTCAAGCAAAAAGTACATTTTTTCTTTTTCATAAATTTTCATCAAAGCAGCATAATCACAGAAGTTCTTATTAAAAATACTTATATTTATCTATTTGATGAAACTGTAAAAGTTCTAATGGCAAAAAAAAAAAAGATAGAAAAATAAGGAATCAGAAACAGCTTGTAATATAATAAGGGCATTATTTAATTCCATTGCATTAAAGTGAGACTGTACCCACATATTTATTTTATATTTGTGTTCATTATTTCTTTTTTTTTTGCCCCTCAAGTCTATCGATTTGTATCGGGTACGGAATATATTTGGTTTAACAAATTCGAACTTAGTTTAATTATATTTTAAAATTATAAATAAAAAATGAATTTTGTAAAAATTATTAAAATTACACAAAAATTTAAACCGTATCAAATAAAATGATAATATATGATAAATCGAGTACAACTGAGAGGTATGATCTGATATTTAAAACTATATTTCACAACAACAAATCAGAAAACATTTTATAGAGATCACTTTACAAGATGAACATTGCATAATGAAAAAAAATGACATAAAAAGAAACAGAAAGAAAAGGGTAAAAAACCAAACTTTTTTTTTTCAATGCATACAAATCCATGATTAACTGCCATCTGCGAAATCGTATTATTCAGTCTTGCACTGTCCTGTTACTGGTACACGTGATCAGATGAAGAGAAGCAGTGAAAAAGGTGAGTAGAGGAAAGTGTACTTTGCCTTATAATTTCTTCCCCCTCCCCTTAGAAAAACAATGCTCCAAGTTTATGTCTATCTGAGAAGTACACAAGCAATAATGGCAGGATTTTGTTGCTTCAGAAGGGGACCCTCTCCCCCAATACAAGTAACAACAACACATTTCTTTCAAACTTGTCTTCACAGCAGCCCAAGATTGGAATAGGTCCAGCTTCCTCCTCTTTGAACAGACGCCATCAATTTCCATCTGCTGGGGAGATGACCAACAGCTGTTCTTGATGCTAACTCCCCCCACAAACCTACAAGGATTACTTCTTGTGGGAATTCATTTTCAATCAAAAGAGAAAGATACAAGTGTGCCATTGCTTCTATTCATTGGCAATTTGTTGGGTGTTTTCTTTGCCAATAGCTATCTACTTGTCAAAAATGTGAGCAAAAAGATGTAGGGTTTTTTCACACAAAGAGATTTCATCTTTCATATAACCATTTAAAATTATTAGCCAAATCATTTCAAATTGATTGAAATAAAGGAATGAGAATACAAAAGATTAATTTAGAGTAGTAGACAATTCACCTCTCCATGAACAGCCGACAGCTTAGTTTTTTGGGGATATTCTTCTCTTATGTATCCCACTTCTCTCTCTTCTCTCTCTTCTCTCTCTTTGAAGAATGTGTCTCTCATACCATGAATGCAAATTAATTTTGTGGACTATTTTATGTCAAGGGTCTTAACCAAAACAAAAGAATTTTGATGCAATAGAATAATATCTTATGATCAAGTAAATTAGTTTCTTATTGACAAGATATCCATCTTATGGTTATTTGTAATTAGTAAGTGATAAACTATTTTGACAAGTGTAATTTAGAGATTTGAAGAATAAATTGGTTCATGCTTGAAGGTAAGACATTTCTCAAATGAATGGAGAAGTTTGGGGGAAAGTTAAATTATAAAAAATGTAATTTTTTTTTGAAAGGATGGGGATTGAACTGTTGATTTTTAATTGGCATATGAGACTAATCATGGATAACCATCCACTTTGATTTTATAATTTGGATGCATAAGACTAATCATAGATGCAGGATACTTATATATGCAATAACAATTTTAAAATTAGTGACTTGCCACTCAGGAATATTTTTTTAGGTCTAGAGATTGAAAATTATCCATGCCACTTTTCAAACCAACTTATCACTCTAAATTATAAAAAGTGTTATTTTTCTCTCATGTGTTAATTTCTTTATTCAGAAAAAAACATAATTAAAAATTACAAAATTCCTAAAATAAGTTATTTTCATGCAATGCCTCCTTGACTACCTACTTACATCTATCTACTTAATAAATAGATAGAAAAAAGAAAAGAAAAGAATTAAAAGTCTTAAAAATGACAAAAAAAAAAAAAACTTCTAAAAAAGTGAGTCATCCCACTGCAAGGATGGATTTGTCTCCAAAACAACAACAGTTTGTCTCCAAGATGACCCCTCAAATCAAAAAACAAAAGATACACATCTACTTATTAACACCAAGGATGATGAGATCTGATGCCCACCAAAAATGAAACTACCCAAAACCCAAAAACAAAACAAATCACTTCATTATCTTCCAATTTACAGAGTATTAGTAGCAGCAGCAACATTACCAGCAGTAGAAGTACTAGCAGTAAGAGGTTCTTCTACTTCTTCTCCTCCAACACACAACACCTCCTCCAAGTTTGCCACCTTGTTCATGATCTCCTGATCATTATTAATGCTAATGCTAAAAGTGGCTTTGGTCAGGTTCATGGCTCTCTCCACCTGAGCCGACCAGTCGGTGGTGGTCACCACGTAGAGCATTATGGTGGCGCAGCATGCCTGCGCGGCCACGAGGCCCAGCCACAGCCCGGCGAAGCCCATGCCGGCGGCGAACCCCATGGCCACCGCCACCGGCATCCCCACCAGGTAGAAGGAGCCGAGGTTGATGTTGGCGCCGGTAGACGGCCGGGCGCTGCCCCGGAGCACCCCGCACCCGGCCGTCTGCGGGCAGTTCCCGAGCTCGCACACGCCGACGATCGGCAGCGCCACAGCCGTCAGCTCCAGTATCTCCCGGTCGGCCGTGAACAGACGCCCCCACCGGTGCCGCACCGCTGCCGTGAACCCCGCAGCCGCCAGCCCCAGCGCCGCCGCGCCTCCCAGCGCCACCGTCGCTGCAATGCGGGCCTTCCCCGCCCGCCCGGCCCCGAGCTCGTTTCCGACCCGGGTCGACGCGGCCATCCCCAGCGCCGAGGGGAACACGTACACCAGCGACGTGGTCTGTATCAGTATTCCCATCGACGCAATGGCGGCCTTGGGGTTGGCCAACAGGCCGCACAGCACTATCATGAGCTCGTACCACCACCACTCCAAGCACACCGACGCGCAGGTCGGCAAGGCGAGCTTGAGCAGCGTCGACCAGCCTCGCAAGCAGTCGGCGCTGGGCATCACCCACGAGTCTTTATACACTCCCGAGATGAAGACGAACCCGGCCAAGAATACAAAGAGGTTGAAGTTGGTCCAGACCATGGCGACGGCCACCCCGGCGACTCCCATTTCGAGATAGACCACGAGAAAGAAGTTGATGGGAGCATGCAAGAGAATGGAGAGGGCAGAGCAGTAGGCTAATGGTAAGGTGATGCTCTGGGTTCGGAGGTAGATTCGGAGGGGGTGGAGGAGAGCAAGGGAGAGGAGGTCGGGTAAGGAGAAGAAGGTGAAAAGCTGGGCGACGCCGACGATCTCTCGGTCCTGGCCGCACCAGAGTAGGATCCTTCCCATGTTGAGCCAGAGGAGGGAGATGGGGAGGGAGGCGATGAGGAGGAGGAGGACGGTGCGTTGGAGGGTGAGGCCCAGGGTCTTCCACTGCCGAGCTCCGAATGCTTGGCCGCAGATTGGCTCCATGCCCATGGCCAGCCCGGAGAGGATGGAGTAGCCGGTGATGTTGGCGAAGCCGATGGACAGCGATCCTCCGGCGAGCTCCAGCTCTCCGAGGTGGCCCAGGAAGAGCATCGATATCATGGCCCTCGAGTAGAGGAGGAGGCCGGTGATCGCCGTCGGCCCGGCGATCGTCCCCATCACTCTCACCTCCTCCGCCACCTTCAATGGTTTTTACACACATACATACATACGTATTATCATCCATTCATGCACAGATTATACATGCTTACATGCAAATGCAAATATACATATCTATATCTATGTATATACATATACACTATACTAGTATACTACTAATTCTACTATTGATGTAGAGGTTATAATAACTTCTAACTCGTATGTATGTATGTGTGTACCTCGGAGGGGGTTGGCCATCTATGGAGCTCATCGGAATCAAGGCGGATATTGGCTTTGTTGGTGGAGGAGGGGTGGTGGGTGTTCTTCAAAGGGAGGTAGGAAGCAGAGCAGGTTGTGTTGCACATTTTTTTTTTCTTCCTTCGATTCACTACTACCCGATGAATGCCTGCCTGCTTCAATCGGATTAACAACAAGTTTTGGTTGGTTTTTTTTTTTTTTGTTTGTTTGTTTTCGTGGGTATTGGGTGTTTGTAGAAACAAGAATGGAGCTTGGAGCTGGCTGTCTTTGAAGTGGAAGGAGTGGGGGAGAGGGGGTATTTATAATGTAAATACTAGGGGGGAGTGCTTTTCTGAGGCTCATGCACACAGGTGTCGAACCACATAATATGAGAGAGACGGCCGAGAGGAGGAGGAGGGAGGAATTGGGGTTGGGGGGGTGGGGGGGCCTCTCAATG
>JAVDBV010082592.1:19179-44409 GCA_032619315.1 Piper longum | reverse complement strand
GCCGAAAAGATGGGCCGCGGCCTCGTCTCGGCCGCCGTGTACATAACCGTCGCCGTCCTCCTCCTCCTCCTCGTCTCCCACTACCCACGCCAACAGCCCGCCCACCGCCGCCATCGCCGGCTCAAGCTCCGATCCGCCTTCTCCTTCGACCAGGGCGGCCGGCCCCACCACGATCCCACCACCTTCGACCCACTCGTCGCTGACATCGAGCGCCGCCGGGAGGACAAGGAGTGGGAGCGCCGGTACTTCGAGGGCCACGGGCTCCATGCCGCCGGCAGCGCCGGCGCCGGCGGGGAAGACGAGCATGCGCCGGCAGCGGAGGCGCAGCCGGAGTGGGAGGATTTCATGGATGCGGAGGACTACATCAACGACGAGGATCGGTTCAATCTGACGCACCGATTGTTGCTGCTCTTCCCGAAGGTGGACGTGGATCCGGCCGACGGGTTCGTCGACGGGAACGAGTTGACGGAGTGGCATGCGAAGAACTCGGAGAGGGAGGTGATGCACCGCACCGAGAGGGACATGGAGGTTCATGACAAGAACCATGATGGATTGATCTCCTTCCAGGAGTACGAAGCCCCCGGCTGGGCTCGACGACCTCGCAGTTTGTTTCTTTTTTCTTTCTTGGATTACTTGGTTCTTCTTTGTTGGAAGGAAATGTAGAGGATTGTTGGTGATTTTGTTTTTGTTTTTTTTTTCTTTTGGTTTGGTAGATGTTTCGGATGATGTGGGCTGGTGGAAAGAGGATCATTTTAACGCTTCTGATGCAGATGGTGATGGCTATCTTACTATAACTGAGTTTAATGAGTAAGAAGATTAGAAAATAATTGATCTTTAGTCGCGCTTGTAGATTTTTTTTTTTTTTTTTTTTTTTTTTTTTTTTCCTTACGTCCCTAAGGTCATATGTTGTTTGTTTCAGCTTTCTCCACCCAGCTGACACAAAAAACCCCAAGCTTTTGAGGTGGCTGTGCACGGAGGAAATAAGGTTCTTTTGCATTTTCCTCCTTGTTGAATTATAGTCATATTTTACATCTTCGAAATGCGACTTTGTAGACTTCATTCCAAAATGGTTGTTAACTTAGGGGTGTAGACTGTTTGTGTTTTAAGATGCTGTGGGACAACTATTCAGGTCCTTGACACCGTATTTAGTTAGTTAAAACACCCCTTATGTGTGGCCATTTACTACAAAATGAAACTTTTTCGAATCGGACTCTTCTAGCTTTACTTGTATCATGTAAATCAGACTGTTCATTTTCTTTTTCTACATAAGAACACAAAAAATGGTGTCTTTTATCGATTTTGTGAAGAAGAATGATTATTTATGTTCTGAAGATGAAATAATTGAGCAATATGAAGCGACAGAGCTGAGATCCCATTTATAGGGAAAATTTTATGCACGTTTTGTGATCCTCCGAATTCTGCACAAAAGAATGTGTTTCATGGGAAAACATACTGCTCAAATGAAGTCTTAAACCAACAAAGTGAGGATCATATTGAGGATTGTGAGTCCCGTGCCTTGAACCTGCTAGCCCATCAGCTGAAAAAGTCAGGGCACCAAATTGCGTCCCTCCCCTTTCTTCCCAATATAAAAATGACTGCCATTTTTGTCTATTATGGTATTATAGTGTCTTCTTGAAACATGCATTTTAATTTCTAACTGATTGTTGAGCATTAAATATATTTGTCAAACGTGGTAAGTCCAATTGTTGTGCATTTCCTAATATTATTCGTATATTATTATCAGGAATGATTCTATATTACCTAAACGGTTGACATGTTCACATGTTTTTTTATGATTGTTGTGCATTTATACCCTCTTTGCTGAATTTTGACAATCAGTTTTACTGATTTCACTTTGTGTTATTGTGTTGCTCAGAGAAAGAGATACCGATAAAGATGGGAAGCTCAATTTCAATGAATTTTTCCATGGAATTTTTGACTTGATAAGGGACTATGATGAAGGCTATAATGCTTCACATTCAAATGATTCTATGGAAGCACCAGCAAAGAAAAAATTTGCAGATCTTGACCATGATAAGGATGGGTATAACAAATTCAAGATGTCAATAGGTTCTTACAGAAAACAGATAGATGATCCTTATTTATATTGATGATTTTCGTTTCAGATTTTTGTCTGAAGAGGAATTACTATCTGTAATTGATAAGCTCCATCCATCAGAACAATATTATGCAAAACAACAAGCAGATTACATATTGCAACAGGTACTAGATAGTTTTTTTTATAGCAATTGAGTTTCAATGGAGTTATTATATGGAAGTTATTAAGTTCCACATAAAATCTGTTGTTTTCAACTTTCTAACATGCGTGATAACTTTCTCTAACTGACAAATGTGTCAGTCAGTGAGATAATGAAAATATAAGTAGAGATTATAAAACGTTTTTCTTAAACTTGACACAATTCCAGGATTGTTTGGCATGTAGGGAAGAAAAATTTAGATGTTTTTGAGATGAGCCATCTTATAATAAAGTGAACTCTGGATCATTGGCATTAGTTTCTTCTACAGAGATGAAACATCCTTCTTGATGGTCAATATTTATCCTAGTTGTTATTCAAGAAAAAGAATTCACGTGAAAATTTTCTCTGAAATTTGTGTTTTGACGAAATAAGTTATTTATGACACATGGTATGGAGGATTGAGATAGGAAAGAAAGCGGATAAAAAGAGAAAATAAATGAAGAACCTTAAAGAGCAGTAAGTGAAAGTCGATCTTGTGGGGCAGAACCAAGTTAAACAAAGTGACTGAAAGGGGATGAAAGGGGGAAAATTGGAAGTGAAAAGGGGAGGATGTATAGAGAGATAAAAGCACACCATGCTATAAGTTCATACCTTTAAGCAAAAACTTGAACTCCCGGTTCATTAATCTTTAAGCAAAAACTTGAACTCCCGGTCTTCTTGAAAGCAATCTATTTGAAGAAGATGACACATAGATTACAAATGTACAAGTAAATAAAGATAATTTAGAATCCTTATTAAAGGACATTTATGAATTAATTCAAATTCAGTAGAGGTCTAAGATAATTCAATATGTATGTTAGTGACCAGAGCTTAGATTCGAGGTATGTTGGCAGGTTTCTTCTCCGCTTATTGTTGTTTCAAATGACTTTTTATGTTGATCGCTGTAATATATCACACACGAGGTCTTCATCACCATTTCAATATGTACTCCTAGAAAATGCCTAGGTTTTGTTCTAAGATGACTTCTCATCTATTTTATCGAGGAACTATAGTACTTTTGTTAGAGGCAGCTAGTTTTAGCACAGGTGGATAAAGAAGATGGCATTTTAATGGACACCGCATGGACGCCACAGGGGGGTGTGTTTGTGTGTTATAAGGTTATTGTGTTTTAATTTCAAGCTTGGATAAGTAGTATCTAATTGATCTAATTTTAACTTTGAGCTACAGGAGGTTTTCTGTTTAGCTATTGAGATATTCAATTGGTGCAAGGATCTATCTATATGGCTTTTGTGTAGTAACCTCAATATCATAGATTCTAGCCTAATTTAGTTGGTTGGTAAAAGACTGCTGGCAGCTGGTTTGAAACCTCTTTTGATGCATTATATATAAGCATTTTTTTTAATAATTTTTCAGTCTGATGAAGATAAAGATGGCCGATTAAGCTTGCAAGATATGATCAATAATCCATATGTGTTCTACAGTTCTATTTTTGGTGAAGACGAGGATGATGACTTTTTTCATGATGAGTTTCGTTAAGGTATTTTCTATCTTGAAATTTCATTATTATATGGGTTGTTCTCTAGGAAAGACCACTTTATTGTACACTGTTCCTAGGATTGTCTTGATATATATTCTATAATTGGGCCTGCGGCGGCGAACAGATTGATGCCTGTACGATCGTTAGCCATCAGAGTTAGGACACCATATATCTGATCTTATTAAACTGCCTTGAAATTGGTCTCTAACGTAGAAGCTGTAGGTTGTGCAGGCTAGATTATACTTTTGTGTTTAGCCATTAATTCTGTATTGTCCTTCCTTCCCACATTTACTCGTTGAATGCACCTTTATATGTGGAAACAGCTGAGGCCTCCAATGGTTGTTATAGTGTAAAAAGAATTTACTTTTCTTGTAGGTTTCACAAAATTTATGTCTTGACATATTGTGGGGGGAGTTCCAGAATTATTTATGCATCTTAATCTTCTCATCGTTCGTTATTGCTGGGCTGGCTTCTGCAATTCACCTACGCCTCATAACATGATGGACTTTGCTTCATGCTCATCCGTTTTACCTATATATTATACAATGCAACAGGTTACAATATCTGGTTGAATTTGCTGGAGAACAGGCAAAGCGGGAAAATTCTTTGTTCTCTTCAATTACATGATAGAGAAGCTTTCTGACAGAATTTGTAGACTCAGAGCATTGTGTACTACTATGAATTATTAGCAATCATTCATCAGGTTCCCAAAATGAATAAAAATTCTTTACGTTTTATGGAACACTTGTTCACATTGGAGGAATTAAAATTGTGATAAACAATTCCTAAGAATCATTGGCTTTTGATTTGGGCAATGTGGCTGGCTCACAAGTGTTGGGCAGGCGAATTACAACTTTGCTATTGTATGTTTTTGGATCAGGAAGGTGGTGTCTTCTCAAAGCCCACGATTAGATTGATGAGGAGTTTATTATATTTGTTATACGTCGTCTAATAATCAATTTTTAGTTTGATCGTACACTAGAAAAAGTAATGAGTTGTTGATAAGTTGATGCCAACCACATAATTACCCCTTGAATTTCTTGTGTCCAGAGGAGGATGGGGATGTCAAAGACTATTCATAATTGTTTTTCCTTTTTTTAATAGTTAGACATGATTAGTAAAAAATCATTTTTTTATTTTAGTGGGTAAAAAACTTACTAAATAATATTATTGAGTTTAATCTAGAATTAGGTAAGACAATCGTGCCATGGCAATTAATATTGGATAAATTTTAATTATATATATATATATATATATATATATTTATTTATTAAATAATAAAATAAATTATAATAATTTAATATTTTAAATATAAAATGAGATTGACTTTTAAAATATATTTTATTTAAATAAAAAAAATAATAATTATTTAATTTTTTATTATATGTTTTTAATAAAAAATTAGAAGTTAAGGTTTTATAAGTTTACACGTGTGATTTTTTACCGTAAAAAGTATTTTTATTTTTTTATTAAAAAATAAAATTAACCTAATTTGAATTCGTGACCTTAAAATTTTATTTTTTTAATTAAAATTAGTAAGATTCGAAATTAACTTTTTATAAGAGGTATTTTTATTATATTTTTTTTATTTTTTTTTATTTTGATTAGTTAAATCTCTTACTTCTAATCTCTCCTTTTATTAATAATAATAGTAGATATGATATGGAGTGCGATCGTTTTTGGTTATTATCGATTGTTGAGAGAGGCCAATGTTTTGATCAAATATATTATTATATTTGATCTAAACTCATCAATGTCACTGATGCATACTCATTGGAGATTTTTTTTATAGGAGGAAAAATCTAAAGATGGTTATGGGAAGAAATTGTTTTTTTTTAGAAACAAAAATGATTCTTGGTTTAAAAAGAAAAACTTTCGTTGAAGTAATATACATCCTTTTTACAACAAATCATGCAACTTTTTGACCTCAATGAAGGCCTGATCGACATCAGACAGCGTTAGTGCAGGATGACGGAGAAGAGAAGGCCCCCCTCTCTCACGAGGCTAAAGCTAGAGTCAAAAAGACAGCTCTTTTGATCATTGCTCTCTGATGTGATAATATATAAGCACACATTTGGCCTGCCCATGTCAACGGAGACCACCTCGATCCTGCTTCCAATGCCCAAACGATTCCCTCTTCTTTTCATCTCTTCCTCTTCCTGGGCGTGGCAGCAGCTCTTGAGATGCTCGGCCATGCTCGGTTTGGAGAACTCTCGAGGCAACATAGCTTTACATGAATCATCCAGCCTGTCGGCCCAGTACTCAAGTTCCCATGTCTGCTCCCCATTACTTGACTTCGATATGCGACAAACATTTTTACCTGTGTTAGCTCACAATACTTGTGCATAGCACTGTGTTTGGGCGGGCATAGCAGCATATTATAGGCAAGGGAGCAACCAGCGGACAGTCTCATCCTTCTCCTTGCAATACTTGTGTCCAAACGATTCTTCTGAACATGATGTGCATGAATGATTGATAAGAGGGAAGCACTGCATATATTATATATACATAACAGTTTTAATAATCCCATTTTTTCTATTTACTTCGGCTTTTGGACAAAGTATCTATCTAACCCGGGAAATTTAAATGGTTCAACTACTCATCTCAAAAATCTGGGGTAGAGCTTGAAAAAGAATTCCTTTTATGTAATGTCCAGATGCTACATTAGTCTGAACGAGAAGAGGGATTTTTTTAAATATGTGATTAATATGCAGGTAAATAGAGAGCTATACAGAGCAAATAGCTGAAAAGCTCAACTTTTCAATCCTTTGAGGACCAATGCACCAGAGCTCCTCATATCTAACGCTACCACATACGTGCATCGGCAAAAGAGAGAGATGAAGAGCAGTTGCTAGTGATGTATAGCTTAATAAAAGACTAAATAAAGATCAGACATGGAAACGAGAAAAAATGAGAAGCAAGCGCATATGAACTTTACAAGGTTTTGCTACTAACAGTTTATATTCATGCTTTCCAAACAGGTGAGGCTTTGTTAGCTGCATCCCAAGGTAAACGAAACCGTATAGAAAAATGTGAAGGGTAGCAGAAAAGCTGCTCGTGAACAGTTTATGAAAGGAAATTGTCAATAGAGTATATATTATTAACACATTAAAGTAGCCGTATGGACAAAATTATAATCAAAGAAAAGGCTGCTAGAGGGCTATGCCCTTTTTCAGTACCCTTTTTCTATAATCATTCTTTCTGTATTACTAAATCATTGTTTCAGTTAATTTATATGGCTATTGCCTAATGACTAAATATAAAAAAAATTTAAAATCAATTATAAGCAGTTTAATTAGTTCAGGGTGTTGAAGTTTTTGGATTTTTTTTAAAAAAGTCTCTTTAATATAAGGAAATGGGAATGAACCCTGATCCCCAGCTTTTGGAGAGGAAAAACATAGAATGATCTTCTCACTGTATGTATGATATGATATAAACCATATACTAAGCCTGCCAAGATAAAAGAAGCACACCAATTAGAAGAGCAACTTGGTGAAGCTTAAGCTGCTGGCCATGGCTTTTGATTATGATGCTGATCAAAAGACGAAGAATTCATGCATGGGTCCAAACCAGTCATGTTGAGAATGTCTGTGTGAGACAAAGGTCTGAGACCCAGAAAATCTCTCGTCAAAACATCACCTTCTTCACTTCCATGATGAAGCCTTCCTACATTATCAGGGTCCCCATTTCCTTCTCTCTTATTCCCCAACATATCCTCAAATGCCTCATCAAGAGGCCCTTCAAAAGCAGCAGCTGGGTGTAGGGAGCTCATCATGCTTTGTACTGCAGAATGGGGGGAAGTCACTTGAGACGGGTCCATTATGCTAGCAGCAGCTTTATTCCCAAAAGCCGTCAGACCACCATGGTCGAAACTGCTCCCTATTTCTTCATGGGAGGAGAGCCAGTGACCAAAACCAGGTGTGCCCATGTGGCCCTGCGGGGGTTCAAGCGTGAAGGAGGAGGAAGCAGACGGCTTGCTCACTGTTGCACCCATTTGAGCTGCCTTTTGGAGCAGGGCAGTGGCAGACATGTGAGGAGAACTGCTAGTTGCGCGTTGGTAGGATGGGGGTGCTCTGGTGTTATTGGTGTCTTGAGGCATTGTATATAGGGCAAATTCAGTTTGCAATCTTGTAGGGAAGATTGGACTTGGAGAGGAGAGATCTAAATGGCTAGGTGATCCTATACTACTGGGTGGGCATCCTAGCCAAGGAGGAGGGACTTCTGATTTGAACAAGCTTTGTGGATGATCTTGATGATTATTGATGTTGGTTTCAGAAGTAATACTTGTTAAGAGGTGAGGAAATTTGGCTTGTATGTTGAAGCAACTTGTGGATGATGAACTACCGGCTTGGAAGGACAGCAGTGTTGGGTTGGCCACACTCGCATTGGTTGCGATCGCTTTTGCACTCTCTCCTGCCAAGGCATCACAGAAAGCTCTGTGCGTGATAAAACTATCTCTCCTGCAGTCATAAACAGCCAACAAGAAAAGACAGAGTCAATATGTTGGTGGAAATTGTCCATAACAATCCAAAAAGATGAAATGGTGTGCAGCTCTACAAAACAGTACACTAGATATGAAAAAATTTTGCCTTATCAATGTCTTGATTGTTATATTTTGAACAATAAATTCCCAACCAAAGCTTTCTAGCTCTCTCTCTCCTTCTCTCTCTCTTATATAACTTCTCTTTTTCACTCATGCCCTCCTTCCAACTTAACAATTATTTTGAAAAATGAAGTCCGGTTGTGGGAACAATTTCTGATGAAAATTAAGTGCTTATAGCCCGTAGACAACTTATACATTGAGTGAAGCTGCACTCATGTTCCTCTCCTAATCATTTTTGAATGAATAAAAAGAGTAGTTCTATACCTTGAGAAGAGAGTGCCACAGTCACATCTGTACTCTCTGGTGCCACAAGTCTTGGAATGGGCCTTCCAATCTGATTGAACTGCATAACGTTTAGAGCATTTCTCACACTTCCACTTCTTCTCACCATGCTTCCTGGAGAAGTGCTTCTTGATCCCTGTGAGATCACCGAGCGCCCTTGAAGGGTCATGGTGCACGCATGAAGGTTCTGGACAGACATACACCCGCTTCCTCACCTCCTTGCTTGTTCTTTGTTTTAACTTCCATGGAAGATTATGGCCCCTCCTGTGCAGTTGAAGGTTCTGATCTCTTTGAAACCCTTTTTTGCAGATCTCACATACAAATCTGTTGGTGGCCATCAGCGTCTTGGGTGACAAAGCTATCACTTCGGCATCTGGGTCTGGGAGGATCACAAAACAAATTAATAAGGGAGCGGTAGCATATGATAAGATGGGAAGGATATAAGATCGACAAATTAATACAACTACAAAGTGATCATGAAGGCCACGGCTTTGGACTAAACCTGGATTTCCTGGGAGGTTTCTCTTCTTCTTTGCTGTTGATGGTTGGTTGGGAGAAGCATAATCATTTTCAGGTCTGCAAGTAGTACTGGAAGTGACACTGGTTTGATCACCTGATGCTGATGTCAAGATGGATGTGTTTTCATCACCTGGTAGCTGTTGAATTCCCATGTCCTTCATCACCAGCTCTGTGTGAAGAAAATCTTGATATCCAATTCTTGTGTTTTTGGTGGATCAAGTGAGCAGCAAGTCACGAGTTTGCTTCCCTTTCTTCTTCTATAACAACTGTGAAAAAGAAGCTGCTGTACCTGTACAAGCCAGATCTAGTGCTCATTCAACTACAAAAACAACTCTTGAGATGAACAAGGAAACCAAGCGTTACACCCTCCCACAACCAGCTTGCTTCCACAATAAAAACAAGAAATAAGAGAAGTGAGTACAGGTGAGAGAGTCAAGCTTTGTCATGGCTCGTGGGATGCTAAGTCCTTGCAGATTCAAGCATCCATAGAGGAAGAGAGAGAGAACGAGAGGTTTCCTTTCACAGTGGTACACACATGGAAGTATATACCATAAATTTCCAGCAGCTTTTCTAGATCTCCATGAGTCGGCAACTATCTTTGCTTTGCTTAGCTGACTCATCGCCATTATACACAGCAAAAACCATTAAAAAAAAACCAACCAAGATGTAAACAAGCTATGATCTAAAAAAATTGATATATCGTGGTATTTTGGGTCACAGTACATATGGTGGTTGTAAAGATATAAGGAAGAAGAATTGGCAAACGCATGGATTGAGATTCTCTGGTAAACGGACAGCAGAAGTTGAAATTTTAAGCGTGGAATCTCTGTCCAGTAATACATCCATGTCAAAGCTCAATCTCATCAGACTATTTTTGACGTAGCATATTTGAATTTTCTACAATGTTCTTTTCGCGAAAACAGAAAATGTTCACTACCCATTCTTGCACATCTCCTTCTCTACAAGTTACAATTGTTGTTCTGAGAGATACTATTAACACATATCAATATTACCACTTGGTTGAGTGTGGTGAAAAGATGAAAAGAATTTTCTAAGACATGCATTGATATTCAACCATTATTGTTACATGCTAATGGGTAGGCCAGCTTTCAGTTAAAAAGGTTAAAAAGTAGGGTAAAGGACACCAAATTTTTTTAATGAATGATACCCTCTTGATTTTTTTACTTTGATGGTAAAAAAGGTGTATAGCCCTTTCTCAAACTTTATGTATATACAGCGGCATGATTGGTTCATTGATTGTATCCAAAGCAGGCGTATGGTTATGAGAAGCAGGCCCTGGCTCTACTTTCATTAGTTTTTTTTTTAATATACATCATATGATATGGGGCTTTTTGGACTCATCGGCATTCATGCGGGTGTTTATCATTCATGCTAATATATAATGTTTGTACTACAGTTGATGAAGAAGACCCAGTTCTCTCCACAATATGAAACCACCATTACACAAACATGTACAAGATTTCTGCAGCACATGTAACGTATACATTGACTGCAAGAGAGAAGAAAAGTTGTGCTTGATAAGAACAAAAAAAAAAAAGTGTAGAGTTGATGAACTCATGAGCAGGGAAAAGGCGCCTGGTACGCACCCATTATCGCATTACCTTCTAAAGCATACGCTCCATTTCAAGTCTGCATCGAAAAAGAAAGAGGAAAAAAAGTGAACAAACAGGCTTCGGTCACAACACACGAGGACCACTTACTAGCCATGCTCTTTAGGAGGTTTTTTTTCAAAAAAAAAAAAGAATTTATTTACTTTAATACATAATTGGCAAGACCCACAACATTTCACAAGCTCCTTTTTCGCACGCCATTGGCAGCCAAATAGGATGTTCTTGATCTTTATTCACCATTTCAGCTGTATCGCAGATCAGTAAGCAGCTATGTGCACTGTCAATTTACCTAGCCGCAGAGACAGCTTGGCATGGGTATTATCCTTGTAGAAGCCATTACTATTGAATGAACAAAATGACGCCATTAGAAAGACTGGGTACGGCATCAATGGATAAGGATTTGTCATTGTCGAACAGTATTTCTGGGTTCTCGAGTTTGAGCTAATTACCAATTGATTTGTCCTGTTATGCTTGTAATTACATGAATATGCTCCAGAAGTTGATTACATTAAGGGCACAATAAAAAACATACCTAAACCGTAGAAAAATCATGTAGTCAGAAAGCAAGTATTATGCATAATCGTGTTGAGGAGCACGTGATATTATTAACAATCTTCTAAACATCAATAATCCTCGGAAATCTTAATTTAAGTCTCAGTTTTTATGTTGGTAAGCAAGATATTGCCTTGTATTGTGTGTTAATAAGATCGTTTATTGGGGTATCCGATGTGGT
Source organism: Piper longum (assembly GCA_032619315.1). NCBI lineage: Eukaryota > Viridiplantae > Streptophyta > Magnoliopsida > Piperales > Piperaceae > Piper > Piper longum. Next base: position 32,906 of record JAVDBV010082592.1, on the reverse strand, counting down.
GCCCGAGGTCCTAAATCTTTGTTTTATTATGTTGAATGTACATCCAGAATATGGCACAACAAGATGCATCTTGGCCGAAGTAATATATATGCTCCCAAACCAGAAGTTCGTTTACTATGTTGTCTTTGACGAGTTCATTCGACACAAGCTCCCAAGTCCCAAGTCCCGTGCATGAGTTCAATCACACAACATGGTTTTTTACCTTTACGAGAAACAAGTAAATTTGCATTTCATTTAAGAAGAGCTGTCAACAATATAACACCACCTTTTGGATGAGGCTGACTGATCATCTAGACGAATCTCAACGTGCCCAGAATGATTAAATTGTGTAATGAACAGAAAAACCATGTTATGAAGATATGAAGACTCATTCCACCCAATGCCAAGAAATAAGAGATAAGCTTGAAAAAAAATCTGTGTAGCAGAGTGGGCACATTCTGATGTGTTCGGATTGTTGATCAGTTTTGGTGTAGACAAGGTGGAGCCGATGACTCGACCTTGATTGACTCTATTCGATCTTCAATTGTGCTTCGTCACGGGCAGTCTAAAAGACCAAAAGGGGAAAGCACAGGTTTCACCTTTGCTTTGCAAGAATTAAAAATGCCAATTTGCAAGAGTTAAAAATGCCATTGGCCAACCTGTCTCTTTTTGCCGCTGTGCCGGCTTTGTGCCTTGAACCTGGAGGTGAAAGGTAAATCACAGAACAGCTAAGAGTCAAAACAGAAAGTGACAGAGGAGTTGCTTAGAAACTAGAATTGTCAAATTAAAGATTAAAAGAAAATCAACGACCACGTCTATAATGTATAACATTCGACCGAATAGATGAGGCCGGGCCACCAATCATGTCATGGGTTAGAAAAATTCAAAGGAAGCATCAAGCATGCTGTCCGCCTCATATGTCATGAGTCATGACGGAGTTGTATTACAATCTGTCATGCCTGTCTTGGCTGGAAACACGGTGTTAATGGCCGAAGCTTGCAGGTCAACTGCAACACCAGCCATGGCCTAGGCCCCAGCCTGCATGAGTTGCTTTGAGCTCTGCAATTGCAAGATAAAGAAATGCTAGTCTTTCTGAGATTTCTGCACAATCAAATCAAAGCTATGGTGATCCAATAGGTCAACCTTTTTTCCTTCCTTTCTCGTGACCCGTTTGGGGGCTCACTCTCTGCTAGCCGATGCCCATGGCTCTGCAAGAGAAAGCCAGGCTGCAAACGTTCCAAGGCTGCCCTTTTCGTCTGTCTACTGCATTGGTTTCCCTCCCACTGCAACTGCCAACCTCCAACTAGACTCTTGTCTTCATGTGTAGAATCCACACTTAAAAAACAGAGTTATCTTCTTCACTTCTAGCTTAGGGTTTTTGCTGCTATGAAAGAATCGATTTCGGGATTATACTCTCTAGTTCTGCATTAAGGTAAAACGAACTGCAATGAAATAGATCAGCAGTTCACTCCAAGCATTCAGTCAGAGTCCAGAGTGCCCAGAATCACAATCTTCTTCAATATCCTAGTTAACCCTTGATTAGGCTTCCACATGCAAGAGGTGACCCAGGTACACAGACCATCAGCATCAAGGTAAGAATTATCATGGTATCCAGTGTCAAATGCAAGTATGTCACCAGTGCTTGATCAATTTTTTTTTTCTTAAAAAAAAGGGTAACCTGAGTGAGGATGAACACCAAGGGCATGGATCAAACGGAAATTAGGAATCGGAACTAGACTAAAAAGATTGGCTTGGAAGTAGTGAACAATGATCAATGACAAGTAGGACAATCAAAAGTTTAAATCTGTATAAACATGGGCGGGAAAATGTGGCCTCTGGGACAAGAAGGCCATCATAGCTCAACTGAACATCTAAGCCCTCAGACTCCATCAGCTTTGAAAGATCTTCATTTACTTTGTCATGATCCATCAGATACATCATACCTGAACAAGAAAATGTTGAAAACGATACTAAGAACATAATGTGATAAATATAAGTTGCGGAATCATACCTGTGAGAAGTGTCCGTTTGGCCTAAGTTCTTGAACTTCCTCTAAAGCCTGGCAACAGCAAAAAACGTGTAGGTCAAAAGAGCCCAAATCATGATTAGTGTGTTATATGTTACAACAGAAGTCTCAAATAAAATATTACCCTAGGCAAACCAAAATGTGAAGATGAAGAACGATCAGGCCGTAGCACATCCTAATTGTTTCTCAGACAAATTAGTCAAAATATATAGAGGTGAAAACCAAAAAGACACTAAGCATAGACAACCAATAGGAACCAATATTAATGCAAAAATGGCAAAGAGTAACAAGAGCGACAAATACCAATATTAGAAACTCACAGTCTTCAAGGAGGAGGTAAGTTTCTTGAGGTATCTCGCTGACGTCGCTGCAGTGGCCAGCAAAATCCAGAAAGAAAAATGTAAAAATCACTCAATACAATTTAAATATTTTACCGAATATATAGACCAGCTTCCTTAAAACTTAAAGATATCAAACAAACATCTCCACCTTATGTAGCAGACGTTACCAAACCGATAGCCAAATGAACGATAACCTTGCCCGTGCCACACTGGTAAAGGGATAACCCAAACAAGCGTAAACAACTTCAGAAGGATATGCACACGACAGCAAAAGCAAATTTGATCCTAATTCACTTTCTGCACAATGACAATAAACATTAACACTGTATAGCAACTAAACCTCAGCAAATACTTGTTAAATGTAAAAACATTGCTCAAGAAATTGATATCTATTCATGTTAGCTAGTTAAAGATATCGGGTATCAAGCATAAGACAATGATAATCAAACCTGAACTGGTACCTAGACAGAGTTACCTTAAGGTCATAGACATAGAAGGGTTCTTACTTAATAATGTTGAACTGAAGTTCAGAGACTGCAGCACCAGGTGCTACAACACTGGTATCCACTATAGAATAATGAGTGTTTTTCATAACCTGATGATAACTTAATCAATAACTATAGATCATATACAACAGAATCCAGCTTCAATGATAATATTTTAGAAAAAACCTCAAAATCATGCGTTGTCACATTTATTGGGATGGAAGGCTGCACATTGTTTGTCCAGACACGCAGATCATCAAGACCTGCCGAGATCACAGTTTTAGTGTTTCTTAGCATGAAATAAGTGCAAAATTAACAACAAAGCATTTAGTTGCAAGGGAGAAGTGTTTTAGATGAATGAACTAAAAGCTTCACATTTACAAATTTACCTTCAAATAAGGATCTATGCAACCACAGCAAAATGACACAAAGTGAAAGTAAAGAGGAGAAAAGCTTCATAATGATTATAACTGACTAAAAAATTTTCACTAGTTTGAATAGATTGAAAATAACCAGATCTCTAAAATAGTGGAAGCCGTAAAGAAGATTAGAATTAAACAAGCTGTTCTATGTCTGTCACAGTCGTGATTACAAAAGCCACTAAGAGACTAAGAAGTCATCAAATTCATCAAATGGAAAGCCAACGATGCATTCAAATCCTATCTTTAAAATATTTTCACGATCAAAAACAAGTAAAATTTGGTTAGCATGCCATTTTTATTTTGAATCATAAAGTGCTGAAGAAGTTTCAGCAGGACCTCCTATAGCGTCCGCATGAGAATGTGTGATAATTACAGCATCAATTGTCCTTATCCTGGAGAAAAATATATTTAGTTACCAGTTACGAACACAAAATGGTTAAAAGCCTACGATTTTTTTGATCCAAAAAAAATATATAAAAAATTTAAGACGCTAAATGAGTTGTAAAAGGAACATTGTGTCTCTCCATCATAACAATTCCAGGTTTAATAAAATCAATGTGCAAGTCAGTTAAATGATTGAGAAGTTTAATAGGCAACTCAGAAAGATTAGAAAGGCCTCAGCCCTTAGCCCCGAACACATCCACAAAGAGGGGATTATAAGAAAATAGTAGATAACACATTGAAAAATTAAAATTGACACAACTTACATATGTTGGAAACCACCGTAGAGCACTACACTAGAAAAACCTATAAAAGACAAGCAGACTGGCCAACTATAAGGGAACAGAAACTTCTAGATATCTAGATAGTAATCACAAACGAGAATGACATAAATATCCAACACGTCATCATAGAAATTTTAACACCTATTATGTTCACAATAAGGCTATCATCTCAATTTAACAACATGATACACCTCCACTTGTGATATTTATCAAAAGCAGACAATATTTAGTCATCTAGAGTAAAAGACACCAGATGAAATAATATAATCTCAAAACAGTACAGAAAAGTTAAAATGAAAGAATGCCTATTAAGATTCTATCTTAAGCATCATACAACTGAATATATTGAATTGGTCCCTCGGTTAATATTCACCCTTGCTGTGACATATTAAGAAGTTTCCTTCTAACTAATTAGCACAATAGAAGGACAATCAGTCAGTATATATTCCACATTAAGAAGTTTCATTCTAACTAATTTGTACAACAGAAGCACAATCAATCAGTAAATATTCCAAGATGGCAAGTAAAGCACAAAATACAATCAAATTTCATTGCTTCCTAAAGACTGTTACTTTCCAGCATCAACGAGAATATCATAACTTCCAGACAAATTACGATGGCGAATGAGTATGCTAGTGTTAAGCAGCTTATTCTTGCTACCCGGTTCAACAGCTTTGGGGCAAACCTGAGAAGTGAGAAGGAATAAAACTATAATTCGTTTCTACTATGTTTTTATTTACTTTCAAGTAAATTGACAGCTACTGTTGTTCATGCTAAATATAAATAACTCACTTACATTGTTTTAAAGGATTTGTGAGACAACTCACTCTAGGAATGCCTTCACTAGTTCCAGTTCCCAAAAATATAATCTCCAGACCTTCTACAGACGTTTGTAATTCCAAATCTATGCTTATAACACCTGCAGTGCAAAACAGAGGTCATCTGCCTTGCCCGAAAAGACAAAATTGTATAAATCCGATCCATCACACACGGCAAAAGGAATTTGCTCTTGGACACGTCCAATGAACATCAGTATATGAATAAGTTACCACCATCAAACCCTAGAAAGGTGACAATTTTTTTCTCTAAATGACAACAATAATTAACTAAACAATGCTCCAATTAGATAGGGAAAATAAGAGAAAATCAAGGGAAAAAACATGGCTGCAGCTCTCACGTTTCACAGGCCAATCATTTCTTCACTACCATAAACAGAAAAATATTGTTAGTCGGGAGCTTTCTCAATAAAGTAGTCATACAAGTATTTGAGTCCAATAAACTAATTATTTCTAAAAAAATAACTTCGCTTGAGAATCTTATCTAAATCAAATATAGGGGATTGTACTTCGATAAATTTCAAAAAATCAAGACATTGTGCACCACGCTGAATATGGTGGGTTGGGTTTGGAGGTTGAAAAAGTTACCACACAAATGGGAACTTTTTACTACCATATGATTTGGTTTCTTCTCCTGGCAGCTTAAAGCTTTTAAGTAAAATCACCAAACCATTTAAGTTAGTTGGGAACCTTGCTAATAAAAGAGGATCTAAATTAAAATACTGTGAATTGTTCAACAATTTTTTGTGAATTAGATATTGTGCACCACCTTGAATATAGTGTATGGTGTAACTCACCCTAATAGAGCGTTTGATAGCAACATAAAAGTTATATGAAATCTCAAGAAAATTTAGTCATAAATTCTTTTTTGTGACAATTGTAAAAAGTTACAGAGCTTGCAGAGTAGGTTTTGTTCGAGATTTTGGAAAATATAAAAAAATGAAATTGAACTCTCTTTTATTAACTTATAATGTTTTGGGGCGTTTTATAAAGAGTGCCTCTAACACCTCATAGTTTTTTACAACATTCAATCAAACGCCATTTAATCAATTATTATCGGCAATAATATTATATTTTTTCTTTAATACAACCTTAAAGAGTGTCTCTACTGCAGCAGCCTGCCAATGTTAAGTCGAAGATGTTTTTTTATCCATTATCGTTATAATTTTCTGTTTTTCCGGCGAAAAGGCTACCAAATTTAGGTGCTTGTTCTTAAACACCTGATCCTGATTTTTCAACATGAATCGGTTCCCCCTCCTAACATATTAAAAGCTACAACAGAGAAAAATCGCCAAGCCATATCTAAATATACGAACTACAACAGAGACAGAAGGCGAAGCAACACAAACATAATCACATCCAAGCATTTTTTTTCGCCGATCAAAATCATCCCTCCCCGACGCCGCGCCGTCGAACTTCGTTCCGTCACTTCAACGTCAAAATGTTCAGTACAACAGAGTACGAACAGTCCACTCACTCTGTTGTTGTTGGGGCCGGACGTGGAAGCTCCGGCGGAGGGACGGGGCGGCGCAGCCGGGGAAGGCGAGGGAGGGGACCCTGGCCGGAGCATTGGCGCCGGCGAGGAGGAGGAGGAGGAGGCGGCGGCCGATTGGCGCGGAAATAGCGGAGGGTGTCGCCATTTTTGAAGGCGGAGACGAGGGTGAGGTTGGGCAGGTTTTGGCAGCCGAGTCCGAGATTTTCGGACGATTCCACGGTGCTTTAATAGTGTCCGATAACGGCCGAGCACGGTGAGGACGGACTGACCGCAAGTCCTTCGGGGAGCAATCTTTGTCCGCGAAAGGGCTGACCAGGGGTGAACTTTTTTGACATATTCGATCCAAATTTTCTGATATTTAGATATATTATATATTATTAAATATAAATTTAGGATGATTTAATCTGTGTTATAAATTTTATAAAAATATTTTAAATATTAAAATCGTACTTTTTTCATTTATTTTTTCTCACCTTTAATATGTAAATGCAATACAAATTCAAATAGTATATAATCATATATTAAATAAAATAGATATAATATTTAAATTCGCATCAAATATAGGTCCAGGTGTTCAAATTTAGATAATGACTATATCTCGTCTAAACATATTTTACATCTTTATAATGCACCCATTACTGGCATATTACAAAATTGTGCTATAGAATATTTATAAACCTCATTTTTTGGTCACATTGATGGCTTTTCAAATATTGTGAATTATGCTATTTATTGCTCGCATAAATAAAAATAATGTGAGCTCTTGAAGTAAATTTTAGAAGTAAAAGTAATGTTTTTCTTTTAAAAATGACAAAACATTTTATATTTCACTTTATTTTTTTTTTTGCACTTTAAATTCTTTTGAGTATTATTATGTGTTTTTATTTCAACACGGGTTATTGGCAGACATTCTATTAGAAAAATGTTTGCTTAAAAAACTTGTGTATTTGCTGGCATTATATAATCAATTTTTCAATTATTGTAATAAAATAAATAAGATATAGGATCCATATTATCAAAAGTTGATTCTTAATGATAGAATTGTGCTTAGGATTTAGTTTTTTTTTATTGCTGCCTTCGGCTTCATGGATATTTGTGGATATGGTTAGCATTTTTCTTTTATGCTGGTGATATTTTTTAATATAAATTAGGTTTAATTTTGCCATCTTTTATATAAATAACCACATCAAATCTCTAAGATTTAAAAAAAATCTCTTAATAAAAAATATCATTAGCCTTTTATTTTTATATATGAGATTAAATAACCTGCCTTAAGATAAAAAAATTCAGTTGCCCCAACCAATCTAAGTTGTTTGATTATAAAGAATACCTAAATAAAATTATACTTAAAAAAATTACTTCACGACCACATTTCAACACGAAAATAATAAGGAGTAGACCATTTTTTAAGCATGAACTTTGTTCAACATTGTCGATTTTTTATCTAGTGGTTTATATTAAGTGTCTATTTATAATATTTCCTATAACTATCCACCACAACTCCTCAAACTTAAGTAGTCGTATAAAAAATTAATGGCTATAATGAAAGTTCACAAAATTTATATATAAAAAAGCTTCACACTACTATTTTAATGCCTGTATACATATATATATGAAAATTAGGTTTGTTAACAGGATTTTTAATGTACAAAAGAGCAAATTTTTTTTACAGGGCACCAAACCATTCTAAAGACAACTTTCATTCATACAAAAGAGAATGAACTATATAACATTACATGTTACAATGGGGTTAGAAACCGCTAACCCACCTTGTATAAAGAAGAAAAAAAACTCCCTAGCACAAAAAAACAGAAGAAATCAATTTCAAAAAATACATGTGGTTGTCCATCATGAACCCGTTGATGAGTATTTCTTCTGTAATTTTCCTTTCAATTGTCTGATGCTAGCTTCAACTCTCACAGAGAAGCCAATTTTGGTTTTCTGCCTCGCTTTAGACTTCTCCCTGGTCCACATGTGCCTATCTTCAACGTCCTTTTTGTAATACTTTATCTCCTGGATGATATGGTGATCCATGGGGTTGATGCATCTTTGGTAAGAGATGTAGGCCAGGTATGGTAGGGCACATGAAGTAGCCACCAGAAGAGTGACAAACCAGTAAATCGGAGATGGGGCCAGAGCTTCTACCAGAATCCCGTGGGCATTGCCAGAGTACGCCACAGGGGCCATTCCATAGAGCAGTAGGAAGAGATACCACGTACCAATGCTACCCCAAACGAAAAGATGCTGGATCCATGTGAAGTGGCTCATAGTTAGAGCAATCTGTATGTTCACTGCCCAGATGATGCAAGTGAACATGGTGGTCCCAACAGATGACATGTCGGATGTCTGCCCCCCTGAACGAAATGCCTGGTCGTAAAATATGTTGATGTTGAGGAAGAATATGATGAGAGACGCATATATGCCATTTCCCATCCAGCCAAGTATTCGATACCAATCAAAAAACAGGTTCTTAGGACCTTGCTGGTAAAGAGCTGGGAACTGAAGTGCAAGAAAGAATTCAATGTCAGCTTGAAACTCTCCCAGCTTGAAATGTTGGCAAGAAGTTCAGATGACATTACTTCAAATGAAAGAGAATTAAAATATTTAACCTGTAAGCAGACATCTGACGATACATCCTGCTCGAAGACTCCAAGGGATATGACTGGCAATGACGTCAGAATCACATTAAAAAGCAGCATGTACCAGTCATCATAGACTGACTGCCCCGAGAAGCTAGTGTATGCCTCAAAATAGAAAAGTGTAAGGCCAAAGGCAATATTCTTGTAAAAGAAGTAGCAGACCTGCACAAATTATTTTGGATAGTTGAACATCAGACGAGAATTACATGACAATAAACTTCTTCACAAACAATACCAAATAGTTAAGATGTCCATTACCATTTGAGCAATTCTTCTATAACACCAGTGACCATGGACAACAAGCAGACGCTCAAGAAAACGAAATTGGGCAATAGAGAAGTCACTAGCCATAACTGCCTGAAAGATGCCAGAATTTTATCGGCATTCCACATTAAAAAGTACATGATTTGAAAAGAATAGATGCGGACAGCAATTTCATATGAAATGCAAATACAAACATACTATATAATGGTCAACGGAGAAATTTGACTTCATTATATATATTTAAACTTGGACAACTAGGCTTTTGCAATAACAACCGCAAATACCCAATTTATTCAGTGAAGATATGACCAACCTGCATTCCTTCCACTCCACTAATACCCACACCAATGTCTGCCTCTTGAATCATACCAACATCATTGGCACCATCTCCTATAGCTAGAGTTGTTTTCCCTGTTCCTTCTTTGACCAACTTCGTCACCTAGAGTAGACAGAAAGATCACTCATCCATTAGTATTTGACAAAATTAATAAACAGGGAAGCAACTTGCACGTTTAAGTTAAAAAAAAAATGCGAAGTACCAGAGCTTTCTGCTTAGGTGAGACACGGCAACAAATGACAGAGGCACATGCAACTGCAAGATCTAAAAATTGATTTTTGAGATCTTCTTCCAATGCATACGACAGGGTTTTTCCATCAATAATTAAGGCAAAGGCAGAATGTGGGTCCTTGTCCAATTTGACCATTTGGGAAGCATTGGTGATTTGCATTAGAACATTTTCTTTTAAAGCCTGAACACTCATCAAAGATAGCAATATAACCTACATTATATGAATGTGCATGCTATTCTAGATGTAAAAACTGTACTACGAAGAAACTCAAGATTATAACAAGTGAGTATACCTTCTTGTTGTCTTGAGTTATTAGCTCTGTGTTTGTTGTAGTTATGACTATTTGCTTCATGCCTTGTCGGAGAAGACTACAAGCATACCTGCAATGGCCCAGAAGAAATTCAGAAACAGGATTGCACTGGAATATTGGTGCCCAAAATGTGTTTAGCATAAGTGAAGCAGGGGCTACCCTATGTTGATGGCAGTCTCCATCTTGTCACCGGTAAGCACCCATATCTTGAGACCAGCTTGAGCAAGCTTATCAATACATTGAGGAACCTTATGCAACCAACAGAAATTTGTTAATAGCGACCATAAACTCATTTCCCAGATGACAGAATGATTAATGCACTTACCCCTTTTTGTAATTTGTCTTCAACAGCAGTTGCGCCAACAAGAATCAGTTCTCTTTCCATCACATCTGCAACATGCTCAAGAAGTGCATCTCTTTCAGAGCCTATAGTGGTTTTAGCTTTGACATAGTCATTATTCCAAGCAGCGTACTCAGACTCCCCAAGCTTTCTGTAAGCAAGTACTAACGTCCGCAATCCCGCCTCACCATATTCATTCAAATGTTGGCTAGTTTCTTTTTCATACATTCGGCCATTTTTTGCAAGCCGTTCAAAAATAATGCTGAATAAAAATTCAGAATATGAGCATTGCATAATGAACATCAAAATTGTTTTTTCTTTCCATAAAAAACAAAAGGTAAACAAAGATTCAGACCTGTCTGCACCTTTGCACACAAGAAAAATTTCACCATTATCAACTCGCACAATTACTGACATCCGCTTTCTTTTGCTACTGAACTCCAACAAATTAAGGATTTTATACTCCCTGCAAATTTATGGATGACAAATCAGTCCTAGAATAAAATGGAATGAACTGCAGAATAATAATTTAGTAAATTATTCTAAATTTAGTCTTAAGAAATTCCATCTTTTTTGCTAGTTTACTCACCTTTCAGCAGCATGGCCATCATAAGAATACTTTTCTCGGATAAAAACACTGGACTGTGTTCTTTTAGAGAACTCAAACCCAAATTCTCTGGCCGCAACAAGGAAAGCCCCTTCATCAGGTGATTCAGCTTCATAATTGTAGCCACCAGTCTCCTCATTAAGCTCGGGTATTGCAGTATGGCAGAGTGCCAATATCCGGAAGAATAACAAAATGGTATCCGGCTTGGGTTCTTTTAACCAGTTCCCTTCCATCAGCCTCTCGTCATCAAAGCTGAATCCCTTAATTGCATGCCTAGGAGCCTTTCCAGCCCTTGGAGTCACCCCTGGTTCCACAGATATCTCTCTCAGTTCTTTTCCGCTGTTATTCCATGAGGCACTACTTCTCCTGCTTTTCATTAAATCAGATGCTTCTGGGTTGTGTGTATCAAGACCAGCTTCCATTAACCTTGCCGCAGTAATTTCAACTTCACTTGAGCCCACACCATATGAATTACCAGATATTGAACACTTCAAAAAATCCATCTGGTTGCATGTCAAGGTTCCTGTCTTGTCTGATAGAATGGTATCAACCTGGCCAAGCTCTTCATTCAAATTTGATGTCCGAGCTTGTGCATGGACACCTGACTCATCATCATACATATGAATATCGTGATTTATGAATGTTGCTTGTAATACCTTTACTACCTCAATTGACACGTAAAGTGAGATAGGTATTAAGTAACCATAGAGGATAAGAGCTGTGACCAAATGAAAAATACCAGACAAGCCAGGCCTGGTTGGATCAAACAAATCGGTTGTGTCGTCGGGTTGCAAGTACCACCAATCTGGCATGTCAAATTTTGTTTTCACCGCAAATCCAATGGAGCTAATCAAGGAAATCAAAACCAGGAGAGTAAAAAGAACATATATAATGTAATCCATCCGCTTCTCAATGGTGCTTCTTTTAGATGGGGACTTTGTGGCATTCTGCATGACTTTGCTGTCATGACCAGTAAATATAACAACCCCATATACATATGAAGTATTCCTAAGCTTTGAATCCCTCAGGAGTATTTGGCTTGGGTCTAAGGCATAAACTTGTCTATCATATTCAAAATTTCCCACAAAGTTGTAGAGATTGGGGTTTGGATCTTCGCATTTGATCGTTCCACTAAAATCCTTGAACGTCGGATCATCATCCAAAGGTAAAGTTATCTCCAATGACCTTTTTACCTTCAAATTGGTTTCGCCATCCAAATTCATGGTCTCTACATAACATATTCCATCGTCGTAGCTGGAGGATAATAGCAGCAAGTCTGCAGGAAAGAATTGATCCTTTTCAACTTTCACCACATCTCCAACACGAATTCTCTGCCATGCTTTATACCCGAACTTTCCTTCCCCTTTGTGAACACTAACCTTTCGATTGTTGACTTTCATGTCTTGTATAAATCTCCGCCAGTCTTCCAGAGCCTCCTTTGCCATACTAAGTCCCACTACAAAAGCCAAAGGTGCAATCATGCTAACAGCTGAGAAGGGCGTAACAGGAGTCAAGGAGAGTATGGCCGCCAACAGAAAGTAAAGATTAGCAACTCGCCTGAACTGCTCAAAGATAGCCTTGGGAAGAAAAGTAGCTATATTGTATTTGGTGGTCGATATATAATTCGTAGGGTACTTGAGAGGCTTCTTCCTGTGCACACGGGGCTTGTTGCAGTAAACCATCCGAGAGAAACCCGGCCCCTGAAGAGAATGAACACCATCTACAGACTCTAGTACCGTCGGCCGGATGCAAGAGAAGGTGTATAGCTTGCTCCATCGCAGTTTATCCCTCAATCTTGACCCTCTAGGCATTGTTTTTTACCTCAAACGCTATTGGATTTCAAAACTAAGCTGTCTACTCCGCAATTACCAATACTTCAAGGGCTGATAACTCCACATACGATTTAAAAATCACTTAATTCCACCTAAAAAACACCAAATAGCTCTCAATGAATGCTTACAATTAATCATCACCACATAATTACAACAGCAATCACACAAACAACAAGAAATCAAATAGCTAAATCGATTCTGGCAAACTAATTCATTCCACTTGATCAGTACCCGCAAAATTTAACACTCCAAATCTACTACAACCAAAAGAACAACCAAAATTGCACAAAAAGCTACTCAACACCTTGCATTACCAGCTACCAGATCCTGAAAAGCCCGCAATCACCAAAACAAACATCAGCCCATCCTCAAATTCACCTCCCACAACCAGTCAAACACCCCCCCCCCCCCTTCCCGCACCAAAACCCAGCTCAATTTCAAGATCCAAACACAAAACACCCGCCCATCGCCCCACCTCGGCGGGAAACGATAGCCAAAAGCAAGAAAAGAAAAGCACCTGCCACCACCACCGCCATTGCAAACAAGAGAGACGAGCCGACCGCCGCCGCCGTCGCCGGCCACCGTTGAGGCGGGCGGATCGGGCATTCAAACGCCAATCCCCGCCCCGCCGCCGGCCGGAAAGTGGCGGAAACTGGGAGGGGAGGAAGGCGCAATCTTTTCCTTCTCCCTTCTTTCCCTCGTTTTCCAAACCAAAAAAAGAATACGCGGAGATTTTCCCGGCCTTCTACACACCCGAACAGTTTTTTCTTTTCTTTTCCTTTCCGTCCTCCATTGGGGGGGGGGGGGGGGGGGGGGGGGGGGGGGGGGGGGGGGGGGGGGGGGGGGGGGGGGGGGGG
>JAVDBV010082592.1:3529-19159 GCA_032619315.1 Piper longum | reverse complement strand
CCCCCCCCCCCCCCCCCCCCCCCTAATCAATCAATCAACTTAAAATGATGTTTTCATCTTGTTCTCTAATTAATAGTTTTTTAAAATAAAAATTAATTGATTAAACCAGTTAATAACTTTTTGCACTCTTTTATTTGTTGGGTCTTTTATTTGCTATATATATATATATACATATATATGTATATGGTTGATTTGTTGTTTGAGTAATTTGATGTATGTGGAAGGGAGTGCACCAACTTGTTGAAATTTGCTGTGTTTATGATGCTTTTGGTAGGTCTTGAATTGGTAGGACCTTGTGATTTGTGACATAAAGGGGGGCCGATGCTGGAAAATTTTGATTGTTCTAATACCTGGGCAAGTTGCAACAGGCTGTTGGGACATTGAAAGCTCGATGGATTATTTGCAGTATTTGTGTTGCTATCAGAATTTAACAACTTTGTGTATGATTGTGAAGTCTTGACTTTTGAGGCTTGGAGTTGTTTGGACGTGCATTACACGTTTGGCTTGTACTTCGCCGGACTCTACGATGGTCACAATGGAATGGAATCAAATAAAATAGGAACATATTGGCCTGCAACTCGGAATGGGCAATGCCCAATATATAATCATTTAGCATTCACCTCGGAAATGCTTCCATGGAACTTGTAGATTAATTAAAGGGCTTCGCGCTCTCTTGGGTTTTAATAGCAAGCAACATGTCATGTTGTGTTCAAAGTCCACGCCAATCCTTCGTGGATGTTTAGGGTTGTGAAATTTGAACAACCCTTTTTTTTATTATGTCATTCTTAATATAACAAAGTGAATAAGTTTAGAACGTCCACCTCAAATAGCTCAATAGCACCTCCCTGGCGTTACCACCAACGACAAAGAGAAGTCAGTCATCAGGGGAAAAGACTCCGCCATTTCCAAGTGACCAAGTCTACGAGTCATCAGAGCAATTTCACTGTAAGTCATAGCAATGATACTATCTTCACCCATAAGGGAGGTAGGTTAGGAACTGATGAAGAGAGTCTTGGACAAAGCCAATCTTTTAAACCGTGACCTTCAATGTGGACCATTAGTACTACCACATTGTAAAATATAACGAACCGCATATGACCCAAGTCAGGTATGCACCCAACTCTAGGTTTTCTACCATGGTAGTTTACTTAAAAAGACAAAACATAGTTATAGGGACGTATCGTTGGTGTTTAGCATCACTTATTTGGTACAACACAAGTGCAAAAGTAAGCTCCAATTATTTGTTTAGACTTTGAACGACTACCATCACCGTCTGGATAAAAAAAAAGTGGAGAACGGCAAGATTAACAGATTCTTGCTGCATACGAGGACTAAAAACGATTGAGACCCAAGTTGGCTTTCATTAATTTACAGCTACTTTAAAAAGAGATTTAGACAAATAATTTCCTGTGGGAGTCACATGTAAGGTGGCTTAGGTTTTCACTGTTTTCCGAAGGTGGTGTTAACTGGTGTAGGTTGATATGTTACTATCTTCAACGTGATAAACACCTCGGATAAGATGTGATGAGAGGACTCGTCAGATAACATATACATGGCTTATAAGAATAGTTGGAATACAGGCGTGACAAACATACCAAATCACGTCTTTGATGTGACAAACCCTGTCTCCTTTCCAAAGCTAATGAAGCATTGACAAGAACATGAAAGACACGACTAGAACAGAGAATGATGAAGGAAACACAATAGCACACCCAAACTAATAAAAACAGAGTCTTCTCACAAAACCAAGTACCTAAACATGATGGAGCAGTTCGCCGATTGCGATCTTTCCACTCAATTGCAAAGGATAACCTTTTACTAATTGGCGGGTATGGAGGCAGCAGGGATGAGAAAAATTGAAGTAGAGAAAATACAGGGGTATGATACTTCGCCCAAGGATTAAGCTTGATGGAAATTTTTAGGCAATTGAAGGACCCATATAGAAACTACAAGTAGTGGAGACAAACTTCTTTTTAGAGATTAAATAAAACAAAGTTAGTTCCAACAAATCATTAGTCCATAACTTGGAAATAAAATGATGAAGCCCATTATGTTATATAAGAGGTAATGAGATAGAATATTGACAACAGATGGTAAGTATCTTTCCTAAAAACATAGGGGCAAAGGCTGGCACCCAAGACCCTAGAATGTTGAAAGCTTCCATTACATAATTGTAGTTGAACTATGTGCTATGCATCAGCTCACTCCTACATGCTAGACAGTGATAGAAGATGACCTCAGTGTATTCAATGAGGTTATCTTGTTGATGTCGAAGGAAGCCTGCCTTGAGTGGCTTTTGAGAAGTAATAACTAAATGTGAAATTGACTAGTATGAGAAGAATTTGAAATGGCGTAGGAAACTGTGGATGCTCTTTTCTGGAGTTGAACTTGCCAACACCAAGAGATCATTAAAGAAAAAATTCCTAATGCAAATGGATGATGGCTCATCCTCCGTATTCTTCTTCTTCTTCCACCTTATACCCAAAGGGCGTTGGGGCAATGAATCCTAAATTATGATCCACACAATTACAAATGGAAAAATTTTGGATAGCCAGATGCCTTTCTTGATACCAACCCTCCTCCTTTATCCGGGCTTGGGACCTTACATAAATTCTCCTCCGTATGAGCCCCCTAATTCTCCCCCTGATGGTGCATAAATTTATTCATAGAAAAAGAAGGCTATTAGCACTATTGTCAATTTGAACCTTACCAGCTTTATGATGTGCAATCACTTCCTGTTGCTTCTATAACATGGCTTGTTGTGATAAATAAAGATCTTCCAACCAAGGGCTTGAAGTATAAACAAGGAGCATTTTGACAAAACTGAGGAATATCTACAATATAACAAATGATGGTCAGTTCCAGGAAGTGATTTTGCTTTCCTGAGAAAAAATGTTACAAATCTAATCAAATGTAGGGCACAAAGACGTGCAAATGCAAGGTTTGTAAAAACTTGCAAGATAATCTAAAATATTTATTTTATTGTATGAAAAAGACTTTTCCAATCATTCATTTCTATGCATGAACTGAAAACATGCCAGACGAGAACTCACACACTCATACAGTAAGGAGTGGTTCAGCGCACAAGCATAAATCACCGATATTAACGCAAAGGGTAAAATGGCCCGAATTCACATTTTGAAGAGATTTAACTAGCATATTTCAGAACTTGTTCTCTCGTGTATTCTAGTAGTTCCTCACATCATTATATCACTTTTTTTGATGA
Organism: Piper longum; assembly: GCA_032619315.1. NCBI lineage: Eukaryota > Viridiplantae > Streptophyta > Magnoliopsida > Piperales > Piperaceae > Piper > Piper longum. The sequence continues at coordinate 15,933 of JAVDBV010082592.1, read as the reverse complement.
AGGCACTTGCCTTGCATTGAACAACTGAACTAATACAGTAAGCACAAAAAATCACTAATTTGGAGTTGCTGGAACAATTTAATAGCTTCAATCGGAATAATCAAGGTCACAGTTGCATACAGTTGAGGTAAAGTAACTACAAAAAGGAAGGCAAGTGTAAATAGAGTGATAAATTTATAAGGGGGTTATTATTATATTTCACTAATCTTTATTTACTATTGTCACTTTCTTTCCCACCTTAGCCAGGGTGGGAACATGGATCCATTCCCCTGACCCTCAAATCATAATCATGAATATCCTTACACACAACTTTCATACACCAGCTAGAAATACTATACGAAGCCATTGGCCATGATTTTTTTTCAAACCACGGAATGGATAAGGAATATAGAGATTAGAAGCAACATACAAAAATCTACATCTAAAATAGCAATCATGAGGACACTGATACGACCAAAAAAGTAAAGCAATCATGCTTTGATTAATGATTATCGACATAGAGGCAGTAAACTTCGGTCCAAAAAAATTCGTTCTGAAATTTCTCCGAGAAACGTTACAACAATCTTATTAACAAATCAGACATCACACAACTTCACCGTGAAATATCTATAAACTAACACTCCAGTAATTAGAACTTAGCACCTCAATCAGACAAAACCATACATGTCCAAATACCTTACTATCGCATCAAAAACGAACATTTCTACCAACAACTGAGTAAACGTATCATAGTATTTGACGATGAAGACAACGTACCTCGTCCTAGAACGCCAGAAAAGTATATGGCACCGGCGAGCTGCCTTCCTTGTGTTTCTGAAAGATTTGGCGGCAAACGTCGCCGATTCAGCATTTATGGCATCGACGGCACATTTCTTCATTTTATCCTGAATTGTGAATTTCGAAACTAATGATGCACACGAATGGAACGGCGTCGGCGGCGGCGGCGGCGGCGGAGGGGGGAGAAGGCAGTCGCCGGCGGAGGAGAAGTTGATCGCTGGCGAGGGAGGAGGAGAGTCGAATCGAGAGTCGTGAACCGAATCGAATCGAGCCACCGAACAGGCCCGTTCGTTAATGAACATTATCGAACACTTAGTTAATGAAAAAATTAGTATCAGTTAATGTTAATACAGCCTTTAAATAAGAGTGTAAACGTCGGGGAGATGTGCTTCACTTAATAGCACAGCCGATCAAAATATGAGAAAATATAATAAAATAACTAGTCTTAAACCCCGCTTAATATGCCGGTTTTGTTTTTATAAATAATCTAATATCATAATGATTTAATATATAAATAGTCAAGTTCAAAATTTTAAGTATAAATTTATTATTTAAATTTGATTAAAATATAAACCTAAAATATTGTGTAAGCATCTAAACTATAAAAATTGATAGATATAAATTAATTGATTCTTGTAGGGAAAAAATATTAAGAAATACTAAATGTTAAAACGATTTATGCAAAAAAACACACTAAGTTGGCAAAATCATTAATCAAAAAGTTTCCAAAGAAAAAAATTAAATATCATACTTCTTTTATTAATATTTAATGGATAATTATTTGTTGCATTTCTTCTATAATTCTTTTTACAATTTTTTTTCAAACTCTAAATTTATATAGCACAAATAGTAGCTTGTTGATATAAAACTCTCTCCATAAACTTTGACGCATTGAAAGTTTATCATCCTTAGTTGCTTATCACCCTTTACATTAATAACTTTAAAAAATAAAAATAAGTTTAAAAATTATTTTCATAAAAAAATGTAACATATCACAATTTAAAGTCATATTTTGCAATACATGTGGCAATTTTAATAGGAAAAAATCATCAATAAATAAATATAAAACATGTTACAAAGTGGCATATGCGAAAAATAAGCATATTTTTTAGAAAAAACAAAAAAAAAATCAGAGTGAAAATATTAGAAAGGGGAAAATCTAAAAAAAGTTGTAAATAATAAAAGATAAGGCAATGTTGGAGAAGAGAATATTGAATAAAAAATCTAAAAAAAATAAAAAATTAATGATATCAGCTACAAAGAAGTGAAAATTGAATGATTATATTATGATAAACCCAAAAATATTTTAAACAAATTAAACATAACAATATAGTTACCTCATAGTTATTTATATTTAAAAAAAAATCTTTTACCTATCAAAATAAAAAATATTTTGAGAGATGTTGTTAGTATATTTATAAGTCGAAGATGTAATAGACCATTGTAAAAAAAAAAAAAAAAATTTTGAATGAAAACATTAGAAATAAGGAAATTTTAAAAATAGGTGTAAATCACAAAAGATAAAATAATGATATAGGAGAATAGAATATTGAATAAAAAAATCTCAAAAAATATAATAAATTATATTAATATTAAATATGTGAACTATAAAATATAAAAGATATATATTTTGCATAAGAAAGAAAACCCAATAGTCAAATTATAATAAATTAAAATTTTTTAAAAATAAATTAAATATAATATTATAATTACCTCATACTTATTTGTGCCTTTTAAGATAGCTAAAATTTGGCGAAAAAACTCATATTGATCAAAATAAAAAATATTTTAGGAAATATTGTTCGTATATTTATAAAGAAAAGATGAGATACAATTCTAAGATAAAAAGTATCAAAAAGAAAAAGTACAACCCTTTAAAAGGGATACATATTACCCTTTAGAAAAGAGTAATACTTTTTAGAAAAAATATATGTTATTTAGAAAAGCTTACTCTTTATAAAACACCATTTAGAAAGTGAGTACTTTTTAAAGGCACCCTTTTAGAATTAATTATGTGAAGATATTCTCTTGAAATTAAGTACTTGTTTCGTACCGATTAAGATTGAACGGTGAGTCGAGAAGGGCTCTAAACAAATGTGGTTACAAATTACTCTCCACCCTATTGTTTAATGTTAGGGGGATAGCAAATAACGATAAAGAATAATTTAAAATATGAAGACGCTAAAAATTATTGTGAATGATAAATACTCCATAGTCCACTAAGCCGAATATTTTTTACTATTAAAGAGATGAAAATAATTATAAAATTTCTACCTTTCCTTCTCACACTTGAATTAACAAGTCTGAATCAACGGTTTCTTGTGTCTCTATAAATTTAAGAAAATACTATTCTCCCTCACCAATGAACCCTAAATAAATTATTTCTAAGCTCTTTCTAATAAAATATTGGGTTGTGATTACAAGAGATGTGAAAAAGCTCCTCAAATAGCCTAAAAATCCAGAAAAAACTTTGAAATCCGGATTAGACCTGCATTGCAATGCCCGGGCATCACACATCTAGAATTTCCAGACATGCACCCGAGCCCAAGCTCCCAGGCGGTAGATGCACCCTCTTCCACGTTTTTCTTATTCTCCATATTCAACGGTAAGGACAATTGATGATAAATATAATTTTGTTTAATTTTAAAATATTTATGTAATCTATATAAATGAGTATAAATTTTTATTTGGCATTTTATTATATTTAAGTTAATACTAAATAAGCTCTTTATTTATTTAGTTAATTTCATAGCAAAAAGAGGTGTAAAGAGTTTAAGATACATGATAGATGAAGGAAAGGAAATAAATCTCCCCCTCATGGAGGAGAATATTTTCACAAACTTGTTGTCGTTGTATGTAACTAAAAAAAATTTCAGAGTAAAAATTGTGAAAAAGACTTTAAATTTTGAGAATTTTTATAATTGTGATCGGTGAAGAGATCTCTTATATATTGTCCATAAGAGGAAATTTATTCTCGAAGACAAATTAAGAAGAGAACAAGAGTTAAGAAGCTCATAAATGAGCTTTTTTTTAAAATAAACAGTAATCTAGCTAGTAAGTTTTGAGTATGGTTGTTCAAAACTCGATTGAGTTTCAAATCTCTATCTCAAAAAATAAAATTTCCAGTTTGAAGTTTGAGTCAAAGTCAAACTTGGAATCTATTAATTATCAAATTTACTTCTAAAAATTCAATTAAAATTATAAAAGTGTGTATGATATAATAAATATTTGAATAAAAGCTAGGCAATATGTTGGGCCATGCGTGACCATTTTAATTTTATATATAAACTTATTTAATATCTTAGATATAGACTATGATTGACTTTAAAATATCTTATTTGAATATATATATATATATATAATTTTTATTATATTTTTTATCAAATTAATTATACAAACTCTTATTAGTAAGAAATTAGAAATTAAAATTAGCCAAGTTTGAACGGGTGATCTTCTACCATAAAAATTATTTTTATTATTTTTAAAGAAATTAAAGTTAGTAGAATTCGAACCCTATTACCCTCAGACTAGATATATTGTGATTGATTGATTTTCCTACTTTTAATCTTAAACTAGTATTGAGTTCTTATACCAATATTAACCATTAATATACATTATCATATAACTTTTTATGCAAAATTATATTAATTTACTATATCTTGATTTTAAGATTAAATTTTAATATAAAGTATACTATTATTAAATATAAATCAAGGTAATTCGAATTTGACTCGAAATCAAATCAATTCAATTTGTATTCGAAAGCAAACGGATTTGCCTCAACTTGCTCCGCGAAGAAACCTAATTTTAAGTGGTACTAATACAGCTGTAGCTTAGAGTGGCACTCATACTTAACCTGTGCAAATAACTTAAGAATCGTCAGGAAGAAAAAGGATTAATGGTTCATGGTAAGAAGCGGAATAAGAAAATCAGCCGATCGCTTGTTTTCAGTCAAGGAAAACGACAAATGATTTTGACACTGTTTTACTCTCTGTGTGCCGCCATGTGATCGGATTCATCCCACCCCATAAGCCTATTCCCCTTTGTCAACGCTACACGACGAAATTTTAATTGCGCCAAATGTTGGGGCCAACCGGAAAACGAAAACCCGTATGATATGTCCGATATTGTTCCTCAAATATAACGGGGAAATATCGCTGACAAAAAATACCTACACGTTATTTGTATCCATACCTTATTTGTGAACGGCAAGCTAGAAGTGGTAATAGTAACTAGTGGTACTTCACGTTAGAGGGATCAGTATTGGATCGGATATGTACTCATTTAAAGCTTCTGTCGCCGTATAAGCCAAGTGAAACAATAAAGAACACAACACAGTGGTGGTACTGACTACGATCTAATACGAAGCTTTAATATGACAACAGAGCCAACTTGTGTGCACAGGCGTATACATATGCAAAACGTCACACGAGCCAATATATAAGATCTGCCTGTTGATTTAGTGCTACTCAAGGACTCGAGCTTCCAAAACATGTCAAAGATGCAGCACACAGTTTTGCACTAGCAGTACTTCTTCTACTTATACGCTTGGACTTGCTCTCGTCAATGAAATCAGCGTTACCAGCTCGCACATATTCTAATTCTGCCCACAACTGGGACCGCGCCCAGAGAGATCTCTTGACAAGGCAATGCATCATGCATCATGCATCAATATGCATCACGCTCAGCTTTGACTGATCGCGCCGGACATATTCAATTCCTCGATTCCCTGCTCCCACGGTGGATGGCTGTGGCTCTGGATCCCTTTCATGATGTGGGTTCTTGTTCATCGACTGGTACCGGCCCCGCCCAAGCCTAGTTTTAATCTTGCCGGTGCTGCTTTTGACGACAGACACCACCGAGGCATATGTGGCACCACTTCTGATTCGATGGCTTCCACATGTTGGGCCGGTCCTTCTTGCATGACGTATCGTTCCCTACAAATTTTTTATCTCTTCCTTTGCTTTCTACTTTACTAATCTTTGTTTTCCTTCTTTTGCTTCTCCAATGCCTTGGCATGGCCGACCAGCCCTCCTATCATTCCCCACTATAATGCTTGACAATCACCACTTTACAAATCTCCATTTTAGTTTGTCCCGCCAACCATGGCCGCCCTCATACCTTGCTACCTCCATAATTGGTTGCCCTTTCCTCGTCGGGTTGGAAAATTTTCAGCTGCTTCAATTTCATTATTATGCCACCTAGACATGATCAACAGTTTGTAGAATAATTGTAATACTACTGATCAATTTTTGATAGACATCAACAATGCTACTGGTATTTTTTAGTGCTTTTAGCCTCATGTAATTATTTAAGATTGTTTTTTCCCCATACATGTTATTTATTGTTAGAGCTAGCTAACTGCGAAGAACAATCCAATAAACTGGGTAAGGTGATAATTTTGAAATTTTTAAAAATATATTGATGAATGATTGTATTTCATGATATGCTCATGATTCATTCTTAAAAACACTCTTGCACCTTAATTTTTAGTTACAACACGGTTCAATGATAATATTAACACTCTTCACAATTACCTGTAATCTGTTAATTATTGTGGCGCGTCTATAAAACATTGGCGCAATCAATAATTTTCGATGCCATGATTGTTGTCACGGATAGATCCTGCGTGGCATGGGGGCGAGTGGTGAGCCAAAAGAGAACACTACGCATATTGGACGTCGTTCGTCGCGCCACGTGTTGACGAGATACGACGTCTCACGTGAGTCGAGCCCGGAGGCGCATGACGTCACTCCAGACCGATGACGTGGAGATGACGGCAAGTGGGCCCTTCTCCAATCCCCATGTGAGACGGGTCCCACGCCGCACTTCTTATAAGTTACAACGCCAGTTTGGTCCCCTCCCACATTCCTAGTAGGGTTTGGAGTCAACTGTTAATTGTGTGCCCCCCGGCGACGTTGTGTGAATGGAGATGGAGTGCTGGCCGGCGGAGGACACCGGGATGGTGGTCGGGAGGAAGAAGGCGGCGATGACGCTGTCGATCGACGGCGGGGAGACTACCGAGAGGCGGGTCCGGCGGCTCATATCGGAGAGCCCTGTCGTCATCTTCAGCCGCACGTCCTGCTGCATGTGCCATGTTGTGAAGCGCCTGCTGGCCACCATCGGCGTCCATCCGGCGGTGATCGAGCTCGACGATGCCGAGATCGAGAGCGCGAGGGCGGCGCTCGGGGGTCTCGAGCCGGACGGTGGGGCTCCGGTGGTGTTCATCGGCGGGGTGAGGGTGGGGGGGCTGGAGGTGTTGATGGGGCTCCACCTGAGCGGGAGCCTGCTGCCCAAGTTGCAGGAGGTTGGTGCTGTGTGGAGCTAATCATCATTTTAATTAATATATATCCTTGTTATAGATCATAAGAACATATATGAAATACTTGTATGTGATGATCATTATTGGTGGTTGATCAGAGAAGTTTATATGTGTTTGCTATAATTTGATGGACTCGATGATCTATAACTGATGCGTTCAGATTGTAAATAGCATAGCGTTCTTCTACTATGTTACCCCTTGTGCTATGGTTTTGTGAAAATGAAGAGCTAGCGGGCCTCATCATGTTCATGTTTGGAGGAGGAGTTGGAAGAAGGGTGACCCGAATATATCGAAGTTTGTTTTTGTGTTAGTAGTGTGTTTTCTCTGGTCTGAAGAGACGCCCTAGGATATGATATGAAATGAGTTAGGATGTGATGGCTTTGAGGATCAAATCCCAGAACCTGATGCAATATGAATATTCTTGAGTGGGCATAAAGAAGGGAAAATGGTTGCTTATGAGATACAAGTACGAATCACTACATACATAAACAATTTGATTAATGAAGCCGGTCGTAATTTAATGACCAAGTTTTTTTATTCCATTGCCAACATGATACTTGTTTGTTTGTTCTTATTCTGAATTATTTCATGGCTGTACAAAGACCATGGAGAAGCAAGCCAGATCAATGAGATCTGACGTTAACATGTTGGAAATTGGAATTCCATAAGACCTGCTACTCTTTGTATCTCTGTTTGCTGTACTTATACGGCAGTGGTGAATCAATCCGGTGATCATACAATGAAAAGACCGAATATAATCTATACCCACAACTTATGTAAAATTTGATTTCGTACATTGCATTCAAACTAGTTCGCTGCCTTATTTTATGATGCATCGAAAAGAAAAGAATTTCTTCACATGAAAGTGCCCGTCAACAGACATGATTTATTACAAAGAGCTCAGATATCCAATTAAACTAACGCCACCATCTCCAATGGTTCCTTTCACGGGGATCCGGATTCCTTAACTAATGGCTAAAGAAAACTATGGAAAAAGGTTGCTGCTGTTGCAGTAGGCCACAACCACGGTAAAACACTGACGGATTTCTGCTCATAAACATGAAAGTATTAGTAGCACATCACCCAAAGCCATGACTAGCTAGAACTAGAAAGCTACACATACAAAAGCACCGACAAAATCAACATGAGAACCTTACATCACCCCGTCCAAATGAATTACTAAAACAAAGTGTGGGATGCACCGAGCAGCAAACAAAGATTCAGACGTCATTGATGTCATCATGCAAGACCCAAATTGTCACCACTCACACAATTGCAATTCATCCTCTCCTCTCAACAAATGGCGACTCTTTTTGGACCATACCGGGGCAGTACTTTCTGGGGCCGTGGGATGGCGGCCTAGCAGTATTATTGAAGTACTTTATAGTTTCTATTAACTAGCTCGAAAAAGAAATGAACTTGGCGTATTATCGACTGTGCTAGCGTGAAAGAAAGGTGGTAGCTGATCTAACCCATGTTGAGGGGGAGAAAAAGAATAGATGCTTCGATTCTAAGCAAGTGTTTCAATTCATAATAGATTCATATCTTGTCCTCTTCATTAGCAATTACAGATTGATTGAATATATTACACATACTTACATGTCTCTCTTAATACTCTATATATAATCCTTGTCTTCATGTCCTTTGCTTAGGGAGTCAAGTAAATTGTTGCAGTTGATCTCACACGTGATTTTAGTTTAATTATTGCTTAGTCATAGGTTAACAGCTGTGGCATTTAGTTAATACAGGACAATCTGCTGCTTATAACCTGATAAAAAATAAATTGCATTAGTACGTACAAACAAGCACTCCTATTTAGGTACTTGTTTGTTGGAACTTGAGGCATTATACAAAGTTCTACAATATATTACAAGTGGGCATTCCACGCAAATCCCAGTAATAATATATAGGTGTTGTATCTTCTCAAAATTTTAGTGAGATTAGTGTATTTAAGTTTATTTTGGTGTGTAGAATTACTAATTATTTTTAAGATATTCTAATTTTTATCATAATGAAAAAGTATCAAAGACATGAATTCTAAAATAAGATTTGAGGACGCTCTGTATACGCAACAACATGCCAATCTAATCATTTATTTGATTATATATATATATATATATATATATTTATAATTTAGACAGAATTGCTCACATCTTCTAACCATCTTTATAATTTAATGACTCATATTAAATATAGCTGACACATGAACATTAGCGATTGCTGACACTAATTATTCTCATAAAATTTATGTGAATATAAATGATAAGAATGCCCATAAAGGGCAAGTTTAATATTCTTTAAAATAATTATAGCTAACAAAAAAAAGGTTTCAGCTTTCCCGTAAAATAGAGTTGAAAACATCTGTTTAGCAACTTTTTCTACGTAGAAAAGAATCATATAAAGAAGTTCTTTTGACTTCTAGGTACAGACCGGTTGCCAAATGCCAAGGCCTATCCAATCATGGCTTATAAAAGCAATGCCACATATGGTGCTTTGACGTGACAAGTACCATAAAAAATGATGCAAGGCCAAAGTAGTGGTTTGTAATAAACAACCAAAAGCTTTCTTAACGTCAAATCGTGTGTTACCTTCCTATGTCCAGTGCACAAAATGTGGCCAAGTGAGGTCGGGTACCAGTGGTGAAAGTTGCCAGTTGCCATTATAATGGAATCAATGTTATAGCTTGGAGTAGACTCCTTTTGCAGATGTGACTGACAATAGCCATCTATTATTCTGCCTAATTAAACAACCTCATTATGGACTTGATGACTTAGTTTTCTACTTCATTTTGCTTTCGCTTAGTACATGAGCCCAATTGAAATTGTAAATGGTTTGGAGACATTTGATTGTGGGTCTGAGTCAATCCTTTGGGAAAAGTCCACCGAACTGAATTTGTTAATTGGGCTGTTTATAGATCAAGCCGCTTTGTCTGCTATCTGCGAACTTAGATCTATTACCGGTAAGTCATAATAGTGAGTGTGTGTTGGTGACACGCGAAAAATTACAAATAAAATAAAAAAGTTAATTATCAATTTTATTTAAAATAATTTATATCTATCTTAAAAAATTAGTATATATTTAATATATTTTGTAATTAAAAAATCCTGATTACTTTTAGGTAGATCATTATTTATAGGGGAAATCACCATTTAATGGCGAGAATAAACACTCTTTAGTATTTAGTGGTATAATTTTATGATTTAATGGTGTCGTTAAATTTAAAGTCAACAAAAATATAAAATTTAAGTTTAAATTACATTGGTCTTTATAGAGGAGTGGGCTAAGTTATGAATTATTAAAAAAAAAGGTGTTGAAAGTGGCTGTTCCATTCCTTAGATATATAGTTGGGGCTACTTTAATATATTTCAAAATTAAGGTTTCAATAAATCTCCAGTAATACTTCGTCATGGTGGGTGGGTAGGGTTATAATAGTTTTGTTTAGTGGTATAATTTTATGATTTAATGGTATCTTTAAATTTAAAGTCAACAAAAATATAAAATTTAAGTTTAAATTACATTGGTCTTTATAGAGGAGTGGGCTAAGTTATGAATTATTAAAAAAAAAGGTGTTGAAAGTGGCTGTTCCATTCCTTAGATATATAGTTGGGGCTACTTTAATATATTTCAAAATTAAGGTTTCAATAAATCTCCAGTAATACTTCGTCATGGTGGGTGGGTAGGGTTATAATAGTTTTGTTTAGTGGTATAATTTTATGATTTAATGGTATCTTTAAATTTAAAGTCAACAAAAATATAAAATTTAAGTTTAAATTACATTGGTCTTTATAGAGGAGTGGGCTAAGTTATGAATTATTAAAAAAAAAGGTGTTGAAAGTGGCTGTTCCATCTTAAAAAATTAGTATATATTTAATATATTTTGTAATTAAAAAATCCTGATTACTTTTAGGTAGATCATTATTTATAGGGGAAATCACCATTTAATGGCGAGAATAAACACTCTTTAGTATTTAGTGGTATAATTTTATGATTTAATGGTATCTTTAAATTTAAAGTCAACAAAAATATAAAATTTAAGTTTAAATTACATTGGTCTTTATAGAGGAGTGGGTTAAGTTATGAATTATTTAAAAAAAAAGCGTTGAGAGTGACTGTTTCATTCTCTAGATATATAGTTAGGGCTACTTTACTATATTCTAAATTTAAAGGGTTTAATAAATCCCTAGTAATACTTCGTCATAGTGGGTGGGTAGGGTTATAATATTTTTATTTATTTATTTCAATAATAGAAATATTTAAAGGTATATATTTATTATTAAATAATAAATTCTTCAAATTGTATTTTTAAATAATATATTAAATTAATTATATAAAATATAATAAACATTATTTTTTAATAAAAAGAGCGAATATCTATCCATTTGACTTTAACAAAATATTTATTTTTAGAATATAATAGTTATATATAAATATTAAAATTAGTTATATAAAAATAAGTAATAATTTTAGTAAGTGTGCATTAATAAGTCAAAATTTTTATTGAAATATAATTTTTATATTTGAATAAAATTTATCACATTTTTAAAATTGTTAAATTGACTAAAATTATACTTTAATTATTATCAACAATGAACAATAATAAATACCTGAATAAATAAATTTTATTATTAAATATCTATTTTAAATAGTAAAATTTTCAAAATATAATTCATAATTTAGGTATTTTTTAGATTTTTTTTCTAATAAATATTAATATTAAAATATTAAAAACTAGGTAATCCCGAAAAGATGATGTGGAGTCCAACTTTCTCCGCTCTTTTCCCTAAAATGAATAAATAGATAAAACTATTACAATCTAACCTAAACTTACATTTTTTAACTAATTCATAACTTAACATACCCATTTGTCCAAATTAGCTAAAATTTCAAGCCAAATTGATGTTTAGGGGTATTATTGACTTTTAATTTAAAAATATCATTAAATTTTAAAAATATTAAAGAATATCGGTGAGTATTGATTAGTGCGTCTCTGGGCCATTAAATGGTAATTTCTTCATTTATTTGTGCTATAATTTAAATTACTATTTTATTTTTAAAATAGAAAAGAAAAAAAATTAATTACATGTGTGAAAGTGATCTAAGTAAAAGTAAACATATAATTAATTTTAATCAGAAAATAAATTGTACATATATTTCTTTTTTGAATAACATTGTTCATTTAAAATTTTCGTATTTTTTATAGATCTTTTTTTTTTAATTTGGTTAACTATTTTTACATAGATGACTTAGCCCGATATATTATACTCTAAGCTAAGTCGTTATAATGGTATTAAAATATTTTAATTTT
>JAVDBV010082591.1:0-11613 GCA_032619315.1 Piper longum | reverse complement strand
TCGTTAAATTCTGATGTTTGTTCTTGTTCTTTTCTTGTCTATTTAATAGCTATTGTCGGGTATAGTTGGTGTTAATTATTGTGCTATTTATATTACTTGTCTTGATAAAATTATGTTTAGGAGTTGGTTTTTAAGCGAACTATCTTGTCCCAAAATTAACAAGTTCATGGGCCTCTCTTAATCCAAAATGTAGCTTTTGGATTAAGAGAGGCCCATGAACCTGTGGCAAATCACTTTGGGGCCCGAAGGGCCTAACAAGTGGTATCAGAGCCAAGGTTAGTTTTGGTGTTGCCTCAATTAGCCACACAATTTGTCGGTCGGTCCGAATTTGTGTCTCCCGATTTGTCGGTCGGTCCGAAGTTGGCCCGAATTGGTGTCATCTGGAACCTCACCAAGACATGTTGACTCTGCATGTGGTGAGGGGGAGATGATTCGGGTGTTGTGATGTGTGAAGGGGAAAATTATTGGGTTAATCCCATATCCAATTTGGAAGCAACCAGTGACTTGTATATAAGCTAATGAGAAAGCTTTAATTCTTAAGCTAACTTTTGGATTAAGAGAGCTCATGAACTTGTTACTTTTGGGCCAGAAAGGCCCAACAATCCATACCCTTACCAAGATAAATGGCTGATGGGCCACGTTGAGGCCTACCAATGTCCACATTTCTGCAATGCTATGCAAAGTTCGATATCTGGGAACTGTCTTGACGTTGAGCCATTCTGGAAATCAAATATTACTTGTAGAGATTGTACAAAGAGAGGACCATTTGGACCAAGTGCGGAGCTCAAAACTGGGAATGATACTGATCAGGACCTTAAGATTATTGTGCAAGATTTGAAATGTGATACTGGGCTTGGTGTCAATTTTCTTGAGTCAGTGAGAGTTTCAGCAGTGTTTAGAGCCTTTCTGGCATCAGGAAACCAATACATTTCAGAGTCAAGAACAGGCCTCAATGATGCAACCCTTTCAGTTGAAGGTGTATGGAAAGCCAGCAATGGGCAGCTCTGTATGGTTGGTTGTCTTGGGGAACATTTGAACACAGACTCTAATAAGTGTGGCCATCGTGTCTGCATGTATCTTGCTACCACTTTCACCATTACCCAAAGAAGCCTCATCTTTGGGAGCATTTCTGATATTAGAGGTTCCTCTGGTACATATTCCCCTTTATACTTCAACCTTGTTTTAGATTCTTTCCAGATCAATGGCAATAATGGTAATCACAATAGGATCCAGTACGAATACACAAAAATCCAGTCTGCACTTCTCTTTTTAGAGAGAAACAAGGAAGATGATCTCACCACCATTTTCATGAAGACCTGAACTCTCTCTCTTCGCTTGGATACATCCTCAGGCTTTGAAGAAATATTTGCTCCGAAACCTTCAGAGGCTAATGAGGTACCATATTATATTGCCATGAATCCTCCTTCCAAATACAAAGCTGCTAATGTTAGCTTGTTTCCTACTCATTCTAAGACTAATACAAAAGGTGTGGAAGTCGCGCATAAGGCTGCTGACTCGCACTCCTCTTGAGCCACACCGTATCCCTAGTGATAAAAAGGTTCTGCTGGTCACCATGATCATCCATACTATTGGATTTCTAATCATTTTTGTTTATTACAGCTTGAGTTCAAGAATGACAACGGATAATGTGGGAAACAACAGGGGCCAGGTCCATAAGTGGACAACTGAGGTGAAGGAGTACATTGGGCTTGTTGAAGATTTCTTTCTCCTCCCACAAATTTTTAGCAACTTCTTGTGGCAAACAGACCATGCACCTCTAAGAAAAGTGTACTACATGGGAGTTACAGTTGTGAGGCTTCTTCCACATTTGTACGACATTGTGAGGCCTCCAATGCCCTTGCCTTTTTGGGAAAAAGGCTCTGCATTTGCCGACCCACATCTTGATTTTTAATCGAAATTTGGGGATGTTGCTATACCGGCAATGGCCACCGTATATGCTGGTGTGGTGTATGTTCAACAGAGATGGGGTTGCCAGACACTCTACAATAGGTTGGGCCGTGGACAGAGAAGGCTTGTCACAGCAAGATCAAGAGTGTATGAATGGTTGCCTTCAAGGTCATTTGAAGAAGAACTGGTATCAAGTAAGAATGATGAAGTGCAGCAAGTAGAAGTGCAAGAGAAATGAGAAATGATATTGAATTATGATATGTTGTGCCCTTCCCTTGTTGGTAAACCATAGTATGAACACTCTTTGAGGTTTAAATCCTAAAGCTATGACTGTCTTTCTTTAGTTCTGTCTTATCTTAGTGTACTTCTGATAACAAAGGGGGAAATATGTACGTGATCTTTCAAGTTTTATGGATAATATAATAAAAGCTATATTTACTTTGTGTGAGCTAACACTTTTGCATTGAAAAAACTATCTACATGATTAGCAGTCATCTTTTCACACCAGTTCTACCCAATTTTGTCGCTGGCAACACTTCTTCGAGGCCACCCAATTGATTTAGAACATATTTCTTGTATGCGTAAATCAATTTATAACTGTGAGAGGATCTGGCTACCCCTTGTTGTCAAAGGCGACAACAGATTCTACCTAGGTTTACAATTTTTTTTTTCTGCATGTTCGGATCGGAACGTCATCCTTAGTCAACTTGCGCTTGTCTCAATAAACTTTTATCAAGTTGCCAGTACAAAACAGAATACCATTGTCAACTACTGCCCTTTGCGTACCATTGCCTCTTGATTGCCCAGATGAATGTATTTGTTTATTTCCTACAAAGAAAAAAAAACATTTCTCTTTGGTGAACAGTAACTAAAATACTTACAGAATTCAACTGTCACCAAGTCTTAACAAACAGTTGAACAACGAATCCCTCATATTCAAGAATTTTTGTGTCCTACTGAAACGGAGTACATAGAGGAGCTTGATCTTCCTATCTAACTTAGATCATACCATTTTAGTGGAACCAGTTGAGCTAGGTGGAAGAGAGGCCAAATGGTACCAATATTTTTCATGCCTTATTTCAAGCTCCTTTTTTCTCCATGCATGATGTGCTTTCCATGGAAGTAGAGAATGGAATAAGAAGGTTTTGTAATGGGAAACTTTCATGCTTCTTCTATCAACACTTGCCACCTTTAAGTACTCTGATCTTGGTAAAGAACATCTTTTTTATTAGCTAGTTACCTCCTTTGATGACTTCAAAAGCTTTCACAATTGCTATGAAGTTCTAGTTTATGATTTTGATGTCAAAATCATAAAGCTATAATTTTTTTTTTTCAAATCTTCTTTGCTTCTATACAAGTAGAAACTGCTATATAAAAATGTGATTCCTCAAAACAATTTTTCTGTTCAACTTTTCTGAAACAGATCCCAATTAGCTTGCTCACTGCCATGATGATCCAGCTCCTTGCACACACACACACACACACTCACACTCTCTCTCTCTGTTGCAAGCTTAATGGACGTTCCATCTCAAGCATCACGTCCAGACGACGTCCTTCCCACATTGCATGCATACGACTCCCCTCTATCCAAAGAAGTGGAAAGAGTATGTGAATCCTATCTGACATCTCAGAGGCTTGGCTAACCGACCAAACCAACCTCACGTGGTTAAGTGCTAGTTCAATTTGGTTGAAATTTAATTAACATAAAAAATAGTCAATTTAATCGGTTTTGGGTTGATTAAATTAAATAAATTAATAAATAAATTTTTTTTACTTACATCACATTTTTTTTACTATACGCGTGCCTTTATTTCTAGTTATTATAATGATATATAATAAAAATTTATAAAATCATTATTTTGGCTTAATTTATTAAAAATAATTTATTTATATATGTGTAAAAAAAATAAAAATTTAATATATTATATACTATATACATATACTATTTAATATCCTAAATTAAAACATTAGTCGTGTACTTTTTGGTAATAATTTTGTAATTATCTCTTAAATGTGTACTAATAATTTTTTATTTGATAAATAAAACTTAAGAATAATTAAAAATAATAATCACTCTTAATGATAAAAAACATCATTTATCACTTTAGTTCGTCTAGTTAAAGTTCGGTTAAAATTAAATTAAATCAAATCAATTCGGTTTGCTCGATTTGATTATCTTTTATAATTTGATTTTTGTTTAATTAATTAAATTATTTCAATTCCGTTAGTCGGGTAAGCGTGATCTTCACTTCGATGGGAGCAAACGGTACAGCATCGTAAACGAGCTCTCCTCCTCCAACGGCGATTGGAGCCAGGAGTCCGATGCTGCAAGCCTGATGCCATTCTAAGAAGACTCGATCAACAATTCTCGGGTAACGCCTCTAAATCTGCCTTCTTTCTCTTTCTCCAGCATAGGCGCTGTTCGTAGCTCCAAATCTATGATCATTGTTGCAGGCACTCTAATTCTGGGCATTGGAAGAGAGTCACAGTTCTTGGACTCCAACTGACCAGTTCCCGACTCTCATTTTTACCCAGGGATGTCTCAAATCTCTGTTTTGTCGACGGGCTATGCTTTGAAGTGGAAAGGAGTGGTGGAAGTAGGATGTTGTGCATGGTGGGAACTGCTAAGTTACCTCTTAGACAAGTTGTGCAACACCGTCAACATACTCTTGTCATGGATGGTAATATTTTGGTTACTCTTTCTTTCCAAAAAGTGTTATCATTGACATGTAGGGAGATTTATGGTGAGGTGATTAGTCTCAAAGGAGAATCAGATCCATTGTTTTTCAGTAAGGTTCATATATCATCCATGCTAAGATTATCTTCCTCAAGTTACCAGTTTGTGTCTGAGGAGCTTGTGACCCGTTCCCTTATCAAGATGAGTGGTTTAAGGGCCAAGTAGAGGATTACAAAAGGAACAATTTTTGCTATTCATTCAACTCTTGGTAATAGGGAACGGCCTTGTTGTCTCTCCAAATTGTTTAAACTGTTCAAAGTTTGGCTCTTTTGCATCAAGTGATGGGATCAAGAGTGCTGCAAATGGTAACCAACAGGGCATTCGAATTGTAATGCAAGACGTGAAGTGTGAATCTGGATTTGATGCTAATGATCCTGGGGCATTGAGAGTTCCAGCAGTATTTAGAGCGCCTCTGGCTACAGATGGCCATTTCTTGGCAGAGTCAAGAACAGGCTTGAATGCTGCCACACTTTCTATTGAAGGTGTGTGGCACTCTTCTAGCGGCCGGCTCTGTATAATTGGTTGTCGAGGGGAGACTATGAACAATGATTCTAGCAAGTGCGGACACCGTGTTTGTTTATATGTTGCTACATCATTCTCAATTACACAGAGAAGTCTCATCTTTAAAAGTATTTCTGACAGAAGTGCCTCTTCTAATTCCTACACTCCTTCATCCTTTAAACATGTGTCAAGTCCTTCTCATATCAATGATGCACCTGATTTTCAGAGGATGCACTACAAATACACCCAAAATCCTGTCTGCACTTGTCTTCTTAGTCAGAAATATGGCAACTGATCCTATAACATTGTCATAAAACCACTTTTTACCCCAAACTTGAAGCTGGTTTCAATAACATATAATCCATCAGTTCTCTTGCAGATGAGCTTTCCTTAGTGTGAATGCAATATTTTATCCAATTGACAAATCCCGGCCTCGGAACTTCGAAATGACTTTTGTTAGTTTTCAGATTTTTTCACTTGTTCACTGTTTGGTCGCAGTTAGAGAATGTATGAGCATGATGAAATTGTTTGCATCTCATCTAGCAGCATATCAGACAGCAGCAATTCAACCTCATTAATGAATGTATCATCAGAACTTTCGATCACAGCTACATTGCTTTCCAATATGTCAAGACTTTTTTTGGAAGGTGTTTGTGATCCAATTGTGGGGAAGATGTACCTCATTGGCTGCAGAAATATCCCCTCTGAGATTGATGCCTCGTACGTGATAACTTTGTAAAAGAATTATTATTCTTTGTATTTCATGTTGAATTTTATCAAATTTCGAGTTATTTTTATTTTAGTTTTATTAGTTTAAGAGTCTATTATTTATTATTAATAATGTGAGAAATCATTATGATTTTGGTGTAAAGAGTGCTAATTAATGTTGTTTTATTAACGTACAGGAGTTAGAAAACGAGCCGGAACAAATTTAGAGAGAAATCAGGCGAAAAAGTGAATTCCTAACGACGACACTGTAGCAACTCGGCCCGGTTACTGTTCAACTCGGTCGCTACGGTAACAACAACCCGGGTACTGTAGCGACCCAGGTACTATAGCTACTGTTGCATGGTGGGGCCCATTTGAAATATTTGGCTGGATCATTTATAAACTGAAATAAGGTTCTATAGAGGAGAACAACAAAAAAGAGACGGCAGAAAGCGACGGCTCGAAAGACAGAGAGAGCAACGACGAAGGAATTGGATGAGAAGACGAATTAGCTTTCTCCAAAAGAGTTTTTCTTTATTCTGATTTTTTTTTTTGTAATTAATGATGTCTTTCTTATCACATATGAATTTCTTGAGTTTATTTGAATATTTTATGGAGTAAATTCTTTTCTAGGATTTTTAATGAAACTTAGTGCATGGATTAATAAAGGTTATTAATTTTTATTTATGTGATTGTGTTTTTAGATCATCTATTTTATTCTATTCGTTAATGCTATCATTAGATTGACCACCTATTGATTAATTTAGAGATTTAATCTTGTCTAGAAATAGAAAGATTAAATTTGTTATTGAATAAAATAGCCTTTGTTCATCTATTTTGTGTGATTTACATATGAGATAGAGATATACTCATATGTTTTGGGTAACTGTTAAGGGCAAAACTTAATGTATCATTTTGAATATATAATTTTATAGAGATATAGAAATTGAGTGCGAATGATAAGTTTGTGGTGAATATAAGAGATGTCATAAATAATTAATTCCCGTGGTTAATGATCCAAATCTGCAATTCATTGGTAAAAATTATAACTTTAATCAAATATAGCACTAAGTGAAATTGAAAATCTTAGGTTTGTCGTCTTGAAATCAATTCATCATTTAACTATTGTAATTTTAAATTAATTTAGTTGTAATTCATAATTAAATCATCATTAAAACTTGTTTTCGTTTAAGTATAAATAATTAAATTAGTTTTGGTAATTGAGAATTTTTACTACTAATTCTATGTGGGACGATACTTTTTTATCACTTTTATTACTTGATTCGATACGTGTACTTGCGTTATAATTTTCACATCAGTACGAGACGAGGAGTATTGAGCTGGAAGATGGGATGGATTGCATGATTGAGATAAAGATAGAATACCCACCTACAAATGGAAGGTGGCTTGCGAATCCCACAGCTAAGATCTCAATCAGTAGCCAAAGGAAAGAAGACGGCCCACTTCATTTCAGCTCATTCCACCTACTTACCAGTCCTATCATGTATCAGAGACAGAGGCAAGAGTCCTGTCAAGGAGGGATTTGGAGGCATTCTCCATACCATATCTATAACATTGGCTGCTGCTTGCATGCTTGCCCAATTGATTTTCATGAGAAAGAACGCTAATGCAGTTCCGTTCCTTTCATTTCTCTTGGAATGCTTACTGTCCAGGCAATTGGTTATAGCATCCCATTGATCACAGACTTTGAAGCCACTTTTGCCCGAAGAGCATCAGAAACTAGCAAGGTAGTTTTTGATCCATATACAAATTCACCTTATAAAGTGATAAGAAGGTTTATAAACTGCTTATACTTTCTACTTTTCTACTCACTTTAAGACTGATACAAAAGGTGTGGAATTCTTGAATCAGGCTGCTAACTCGCACTCCTCGTAAGCCACATCGTGTCCCTGTTGATAGAAATGTGTTTCTGATCACCATATTCATCAATTTGATAGGCTTTCGGATCATTTTTTCTATTTTCAACTCTAAGAGCTAGGCATTCCTGAATTGATGAGCAATTGCGTGGCTAAAGGATGGCCAGGTGAGGAAAACGTGGAAGTAGGAAACAATGGTAGGCCTCATCGATGGAAAATTCAGGTGCAGGAGTACATTGGGCTAGTTCAAGATTTTTTTCTTCTTCCTCAGATCATTGGCAATGTCTTGTGGAAAATTGATTGCAAACCTCTGAGAAAGGTGTACTTCATGGGAATCACAGTGGGTAGGGTTCTTCCGCATCTTTACGACATTGCAAGGCCCCCAATACCCGTTCCTTTCTTCATTCATCGGACCAAATGGAATCTTGATTTCTTCTCCAGCTTCTCTGATGTCACAATCTTAGCACTGGCAACTGCATTTGTTGGCATCATATACATTCAACAGAGATGGAGTTACGGAAAGCTTTGTCAGAGGTTGAACTCTGGGCATAGAAAGCAGCTTCTTCTATTGGGATCAACAGTCTATGAAAGGTTTAACTCAATGTCATTTGAAGGAGAGTTGGTGGCAGGTATAAATGATGAAGAGTCACAAGAAAGGTTGCAGAGAAACAAGGAATAATCATTCTTGGTAGCTAGTTTTGTTACCTTGGCTACTATTGAGGGATACTAATTACATGAAAATTTCTGATTGATGTCAGTTATCCTTAAAGATGAGAAATCCTCATCTAATTGATATCCCTCCATACAGGCTTGCGTGTGATGTGTGATACTCTCTTTTTATCAGAGCATTGTATGTACAGAGAGAAGTGTTATATACTCTCTTTTTATCAGAGCATTGTATGTACAGAGAGAAGTGTTAAATCTTGAAGCCTTGCTCTACCTCCTGATTACATTTCTTGAAGTGATGTTTGTCTTAATCCTCCAAACAATCTCAACCCTCCCTTTCTAGATTGATATTAAGCTCTCAAAGAAGAGATTCCATCTGCCTTTAAGAAAGAATTATGGTACTGAGCAGGTTCGTGTCTAGTATTTCATTTCCTCCCCATCCATGATGAAAGCAAATATATGCAATTGATTTACAACAGGCGGCCAGTACTGATAACCAACAATAGGCACAGAAGCCCAACAGTGGACAAGTGGGAAAGCAGCTTCCAACTTCTGGGTAGTGGAAGCTTCATTCATTTTCTGGACTTGGAAAATGTTGGGTCCTTCGAGCCCCAAAAATGACTTGCAACAGGTTCATGGGCTTCTCTTAATCCAAAAGCTAGCTTGAGAATTAAGACTTTTCCATTAACTTATATACAAGTCACCGGTTGCTTCCAAGTGAGATATGGGAGTAACCCAACAGAAAAAACCTCTCTTTTTCTCTTCCAATACATTAGAAGGCTGATCTGTTCAGAATGGAAATTATCTTAATCAACAATAGAAGGGCTATTTTTTTTCACCATCCGGTGGCCAACAAAAAGGAATGGAGGACATGATTGTGCTATGTGGCACAGCTTACACCATTCTTGCCTACTACGTCAGATCACTGGTCAGCAAGTTCATCTTCAAGAAATTACTCGAACAGGAACCACGGCATTTTATGAAGTTTTCAACATTTGTTAACCTCTTAATATTGTGGAGACGTTTAAAATTCCAAAGTCTTTTGCCAGTTTATCCACCCTACCTCCCTCCCAAAATTCCAAAGCGTGTGATATCTCCTCAAATTTTAAATTTTCATGTTCTGGATTTGACTACTTGTGTCTGCCCATCTCATTAGAATAGTTCTCGGCAGTTTGATTAAGCATGCCTTCTACAAATTAAGAGGATGTGGCATGATTCTTGCCATAAGTTGAGACCTTACCCCCTGGATTGACACTCTCAACATACGTAGCATTAATTAGTGGGTATTAAATTTGATCTCGGAAGTCTTCCTTTGGCGTTGATCCTGTCCATTATCGTTGTTCCACATAAACAGCAATTAGCGGTTGTATTACGTTCGCAAGTTTTGGCATGTCGTTCTTACTCAAGATTTGTGACGTCCCAATTTGTTAGAGATAACCTCATATGTACGGGTTGATCACCTTCCCGTAGAAGAAATATTGTACAAGACTAGTTCATATATACTTTCATATTCATAGTGTGGGCTGGCCATGTCCTGTTAATCGTATGTTCTGTCCTCATCTTTAACAAGTCACTGGCAAAACAACCCAGATGGTAATTTCTAGATGATGACAAAATTGAGCATGGCCTTGCCATTGTCTTTTGCATAACAAGGGATGATTTGGGGGGAATATATTTATATAGCTTTGTTGGGACAATAACAACGAAATTTTCTGAGCAACATAAATGGTATAAACCCAATCAGTATCTGATATATATGTATCTAACTCATATACATAATCCCTATTTACTCAAAGTGGGAAATGGGGACTGGGGACTGGTATAAAGGCCGTCCCCTAAACAAATAATGTGAAAGGGATATTCAATGTCATAGACTCATATTATATATGTGTGATCCAAATTGCTTTTACTACTGATTATCTTCACATCGCACGAATTAGTTTAATTTGATTATTGCAACTTGAAACCACAATGCATGATATAAGCCATATTATATTTCTTTATAGTGATGCTCAATTACTGATGTGGAATTTATAACGCAAGTGCACGTGCCGAATCAAGTAATAAAAGTGATAAGAAAGTATCGTCCCACGAGGAATTATTACTAGAAATTATCAATTACCAAAACTACTTTAATTAATTATACTTAAATAGAAATGAATTCAAAGAATGATTAAATATGGATTAAGACTAAACTAATCTAAGATGCAATATTTAAATTAAATTTCACGACGACAAACCTAGGATTTTCAATGTCACCTAGTGCTCTATATGATGAAAGTTATCATTTTTACCTATGAATTGCACATTTGGATTATTAACCACGGGAATTAATTATTTATGACATCTCTTAGATTCACCATAAACTTATCATTCGCACCCAATTTCTATATCTATATGAATTACGTATGCAAAATGATACATTAAGTTCTGCCCTTAACAGTTACCCAAGACATATGAGTATATCTCTATCTCATATGTGAATCACCTAGAATAGATGAACAAAGGCTATTTTATTCAATGACAAATTTAATCTTTCTATCTCTAGACAAGATCAAATTTCTAGATCAATCAATAGTTGATCAGGCTAATGATAGCATTAATGAACAGAATAAAATAGATAATCCAAAAACACAATCACATAAATAAAAATTAATAACCTTTATTAATCCATGCACTAAGTTTCATTGAAAATCCTAGAAAAGAATTTATTCCATAAAATATTCAAATAAACACAAGAAATTCATATGTGATAAGAAAGACATCATTAATCACAAAGGAAAATAAATCAGAATAAAGAAAAACTCTTTTAGAGAAAGCTAATTCTTCTTCTGAGCCAATTCCTTCGTCGTTTCTCCCTGTCTTTCGAGCCGTCGCTTCCTGCCATCTAATGTTGTTCTCCAGATAAAACCCTAATTAAGTTTATAAATTATCCATCCAAATCTTTCAAGTGGGGCCCGCATGCTGAGATGAACGAGAATGAGATTTGATGCAAGACACAATAGATGAGATGGCCAAGGAAAGATTATGAGATAGAAAGGGGACGCTGCCACTCGAGGGCGACGGCTCCCATTAGTGCCCTTGTGAGAGTTCTTGAGGAAGTAAACAGTTTTTATTCAACAGGAGGGTTTGTAACACCCCAAATCCGGTTCACCCTCGTGAACCAAACCGGCATGTTACAAGCCCCGGTTAGGTCGGCTAACCCGAACCTAACTC
>JAVDBV010082590.1:0-10962 GCA_032619315.1 Piper longum | reverse complement strand
GGGCCGACCGATTCGGCCCCGAAATCGGATCGGCTCGGCGCCGATCCTATTTAAATCGGCCGAGTCCGATCTGACTCGGCCGATTTTCTCATCTCTGGTTACAAGATCACTACCCATATGTGGTGTTCAGCCTCTGGTAGGCCTTAAAAAGTAGTTTTTTAGATTTAAGGGTAGTTTTAATATTTTAGTTAAATTTCCCCTTTTTTGATCATTTATTTAATTTTCCTACTATTAGGTAATATAAAAAATTAACTAAAACCCTTTAATTAGATTCACATTTGATTTAATAAATTTTAATTTTATCTAAAACCCTTTAACCATATTAAAACTCACTTCTTATTGCTGGAGTATGGAGTCAGCAAGTATAAATAAGTCAATATTAACTTTTCGAGTATGCTATATGTCTTCATTTTTTTTGGGTGTAAGGCTGTAAGTGGATCAAATTCATTCCTTCAATCACAACAAACAAATAGTCACATAACGGTAATAGTACAACTCGAAAAGCTCAAGCATTAGAGTTAATTATGTGTACTTGGATTTATTCAAATTGCCACATCAAAAAAAAAGGAAGAAAAGAAAGAAAATTAATTTTTTTAATCACATCCAACAATAGCAAAAGAATTATGATGCAACAAAAAAACACCCAAGAATAATAACGAGGACTAGGAAGAGCTCAAAACAAAGACTCCCCCGCCACCGCGCTTTTTTCTTTATCCTCCCCCCTATTTTTGCCCTATCACTAGTGGTTACTCCCGAAGGCGGCCTTGGCCCATCGCCGAGGCAATGCAGGTGAATTTGGCCTGTGTTGGTGTAGTTAGGTGTGGATAATGGATCGTAGTGATGGAGGCCATGGTCATGAAGGTTTGCATGTCACCATGGTCATGACCGTGGTCTGCATGGTGATCTCCATGGTGATCTCCTCGGGTTAGGGCTTGCTGGTAGTTAACAGTTGCCCTCGGCCAGGGATGGTCGCCGGCGGTTAAGAGGCTTGAGCTGGCCTCATTATTGCTAACCTTGAAGAGATTCTTCTTCTTGAAAACTCGACATATCACCCATCCATCATCCTATAAAGAAAAGAGCAGACGTCATTGGAATTACGATAAATTAATAGGTTTATCAGTTTTATCTGATCTAGAAAATACGATCATTAGGCGAAATTAGAACATGGGTTATTCTTTTTTATATGTTTCTAAAGCTCAAACTACTAAGAAAAGACCTGACAATTAAACACCTTGTATAGTTTTTAACTTACAATTGCAGTTGTTTGCTCATCATCGTTCTCTTCTAGACGATACACGTGCATGATCCAATCAGTCTGGTGTCCATGATCGAGTTCTTCTTCGAAGACTAAGTTCTTCCCGTCTTCCTCATCCCAATCTCGCCGTAGCTATTCCTTATACAATTGTCCCTCCCTGTTGCCTTCCAAAACCCGGCGTTTGTTGCCCTGTTGATCTTTGAACCTGTTGGGTACTTTCTATCCTTGTGACTAAAGAAGTACCACCCGTTCTGTGGCGTGGCCCCTATTGTACACTTCTCTACACCCATTAATTTACACCACCAAATAGCACATGAGATTACAGTAGTCATTTGATCAGAATCAGTACTCCAAGATAAACATGGCCGCTTTATTAAAGAAAATTTAGTGATTGAGGATTCTAGCTAGCTCGGCATGACTAGGAAACTTTGTCACAAAAATTTACAAGCTCATATTTTCTTGTAGCAAATTAATCATGCAATTAATTGCTAGAAGGATAATTAATTCGCTCACCCCGGAGGTCCCAAGGCTCCATCTTCTTCAAGTCCACTTCTCTAATGACCTGTCACCTTCTTCTTCAAATAGTAGTGCACTAGGTCCTCTTCGGTTGGGTGAAATCGGAATCCCGGCAGTACACCTCCGTTGGACGGCGCCATTTTCCCCCGACGTCTGCAGCTAGCATTAGGTCCAATTGAGCTCTGGCGGAGGGGCAACTCCGGATTTTAAAAGGTGGGAGGGTGTGGAAAAATGGGCGTACCTGCTACTACGCCTGAGGAGCAGGGCAAAAGCTAACGTAGTTTATAAGTATAAGCTCTATGACTAAAAATATACTACACATTTATATATCAATATATGTGCAGAATATGTAATATACAATTCTTTGCATTAATCTACGTGCTGTGTATCTCCAGAAGTTGCTATCGTCAAGATCTCATATCTCAACAAATTCAGACCGAACCCTAGCCCTAGCCCCCTTCCTAGTCCTCCTCCTAGCTGCCTTCAGCACCGTCGGCCGTCTCGGCACCGATTAGTAGATTCTAAATTATGGTGAGATGCTCTTAGCTTTTCCAATTTTAGATTTTTAATTTATTTTAATCATTATACATATCATCTATAATTTTTATGAATTGTTCATGATTATATTGATATATTAATCTTGTAATTTATAATAATTATTTGTGATTAATAAATTTTCTTTTTAATTTAACGATTGATAGGGATTAATGATGATTTAAATTATTTGATTATGAAATTAAATGCGTTGTGGATGATGCTTGAAACTGTGGAGTATGTATTAATTTTATAATTGTGTAAGTTAATTAATTATTTGATTAGAAAGTTAATTCAAAATAAGATGGTGATAAATTTAGAAATTATGAAATGGTCACCTAGATAAAAGTAATAACATGAAGGTCTAAAATTATTAATTTGTTCATCTAAATCATTGCTGATTGTTTGATGTTGATGTTAGTATTCATGATGATATAATAATATTCATGCATCCATTTAATAAATACATCATATAGTTAGCATGGGTGTTAGCATGTTGTTTTGTTTGTGCAAATACTGAGTAGGATTTCGTCGTCTAGGCGCAAGACCGTGCTTGGAGCTTCTGCCAGGTCAGTTAGGACTTGATTCTTGATTTTTGTTCTATTCTATTGTTGTTTTGTTTTACAGCCACATGACGTGTTAAGTGATCGTTTAATTGGATCCAACACAAATCATTTAAACATTATATTTTTTGGAATTAAGAACTATCGAGGATGAGCTTCCTCTAGTTGATTTCGTACTCAGATCCATAGTAAGTTGCCTTCAAACCTATCTATATAATTCCCTTCCCAGTCATATAATATAATTTTTATCGGATTTTTTTTTAGCCAAGAGATGGAAGAAACCAACTTAGACATACCATGAGAAGGCGTGTGAGAATCAAGGTGGGCTATGGATTAGGGATAGGTTGTTCCATTCCCGATGGATTTTGTCAACTCTCCATCTTAAGCTTCCTCACACCCGAAGAGATGTAGACGATCCGATTACTATTATGTGCAGCCCATGTTTGGAAGGCCACTACCTAAAAGTACGTGGACTTTGTACTATAGGCTAGGAAAAATATGAAAGATTGAAAATGGCTTAGGATACTACTTTTCCTGATAGTGGGACTTTAAAATGAAAAAATGCCAAGAGAGGCATAATGCCAGTTAGTTTAGGATGTCATCTGATTTCCAACTAGACGGCTCCTCAGTAGTTGCCCTTATGGAGAGCTTAGTGGAAGTATATGATAGATTTATTTTATATGAGTCATCTCTTATTTTCAAGTTTTATATTTAGTTATTTTTATACCAATGATAATCGTTACCGACGTTTTTTATTATTTATGTAGGTGAGGAACATAACTATGATACACCGACTTTGATGGAAGAGCAGTGACTACTATATGCACACACAAAACCTGACGTAATATGTGTTATGGATTGTCATGTTTTTAGTCATGATATATCCTTTTATAATATGATATTTCAAAATGGAATGATAATAATATTTTGAGATTGATAAATGATATGACACATGAAATAAATATAATGACCGTGATTGATGTAACGAATAAAAGGGTCAAGACCCAATTCATGTCTTTAACGTTGTTATGGTGAAAAGTACGTTTGTTATGAAACAAAGAATTTTGTATGATATGATGTTTATATATATTTATATATTGAAATTATGACAGAATGGCCCCTTATTCCACTTTTAATGGAAACTTATCCTTTTTAAAAAAAAATTATAATTAATTGTAATTTAAGTGATTTGAGTGTGGTCAATTATTATAACATTCACGAAGCATCTTAATGGGGTATGCAATTCATGCATGCATTGGTTACACATTATAATGATATTTTTTTCATCCTGAGATGCCAAGAGGGTTTAGGTCTTTTATGTTTAGGGTTAAGCCGACTGACTTAATTGGAATAAGAGATAATTCAATTTACTGTAATAACTAATTCGATTTAAGAGTGAATCAGATTTAAAGTGTTACATTATATCATGCAGTTACAGACTTTATCTTTATATATAAACCCTCCTTAAATAATAAAATAAATTATAATAATTAAATATCTTAAAAATAGATTCAGGCAAATTCTTATTTTAAAGAAGATAGATCTTAATTGAATGATAACATATATTATAATATTTTGATTTATTTTTTTATTGTATTTTCATCGGTAAAAACCTCCTACTCCTACTTTTATTCTGTGCTAATTTTTTGTACCTCTTTTATTAATAAGAGTAGATATATATGAGACATAAATTTTTGTTTATACAAAAAAACTATTAGAACTTTAATTCAAAATTGTCAGAACTTTATTAACCTTATATCAAATCATCGAGTAAATAATCAAACTAGATGACGAAAGCGTACCTGAAGCTATAAAAGAACTGGAGTTTTAATCTCTTCAGGTTATGGTTTTCCA
Source organism: Piper longum (assembly GCA_032619315.1). NCBI lineage: Eukaryota > Viridiplantae > Streptophyta > Magnoliopsida > Piperales > Piperaceae > Piper > Piper longum. The sequence goes on along the minus strand of JAVDBV010082590.1, from coordinate 6,240 downwards.
AATCCAACACTGATTTTCTAAACCTGAATTCTGGACAATGGGATACCAGAATGAAAACCAGATATAAATTCAGGGACCATAACCTCCTTATTTATAGCCGAAGTTTCATAATTTCAATTCCACCCATTACGAAAGAGAAATTATAAACAGATATCTACACATTTAATTCCACACTTTTCTTATTAAATTCCACACCTTAATTTATAGCCCATAACCCTTAACTTTAGTAGATCAATTTAATTGAGCCAACCTTATATAATAGCATATGATACAATTCCTGATTCATGTATATATTTATCTCCAATATCTAACAATCTCCCACTTAGACTTAATATATGTACACAAAGATAATTGTATAACCTTTATGAGCTCCAAAACATATGCCATTATTTCAAATTAACAATCTCATCCATTAATCAATGTCAATATAGGATCAAGGCGATTTTTGTCACATTTATCGTAACTAAACCTTACATGGTCACATACACTAACATAATTAAATGACATAAATCAAGTATGGATGTGTAGCTTGAAAATTACATGTAATTTAATCTAACATGCCTATTTTCAACTGGTCCAACCTTATGAGATCACCATAATTACAAAAAAAAAATACCAAATCAGAGTGAACCTTAAACCAAAATACAAACTCCCACTAAAGTAGCATATCAATAAATGATATAACACCCATATGAGCAACATGCTCATGAAAGACCTTGGGCGGTAAACCTTTAGTAAGCGGATCCGCAATCATGGAGTTTGTCCCAATATGCTCTATAGAGACTTTACCACTCTGAACTCTTTCTTTCACAACAAGGAACTTGATGTCTATATGTTTTGATTTAGACGAGCTCCTGTTGTTATTCGAATATGATACTACAGACTGATTGTCACAAAATAACTTAAGTGGTCTTTCAATATTATCAACAATACGTAACCCTGTGACAAAATTCTACAACCATATTCCCTGATTGGATGCCTCATAACAAGTTATGACTTTAACTGCCATGGTGGAAGAAACTATATGAGTGTCTGCTTAGCACTCTTTCAAAAATAACTCCTCCAACAAGTAAGTTGACATAGCTTAACATCCACCAAAATCAGAATCAAAATACCCAATGATCTCAACTTGACCTGACTTCTGATATGTAAGCATATAATATTTTGTTCTATGAAGGTACTTTATGACTTTATTGGCTGTTATCCAATGATCCAAACCCGAATTATTTAAATATCTACCCAACATCCCAATAATACACGTAATATCCGGACGCGTACACACTTTATCATACATAAGACTACCGACTTATGCATTTCCTTTCTTTAACTGAATTGATGTTGGCAGAAATCATATAAGCAGATTGATTAACTGGATTCATAGAACTAAACAAAATGTCAATAATAAGATTAATAATTCAATCGATATTGAATCCCATTATTTATTATCTTAATGCATTAATCAAATATTGATAATAAATCCTGTCAAATAATGAACCTTCCTTTGGGCCGATTTATTATCCACATGGAAGCCTAATAATTATCCCATATTTATTATCTTAATGTCGTAATCAAATATGGATAATAAATCCTATCAGATAAAAAACCTTCCTTTGGGCCGATTTAGTATCCACATGAAAACTTGATAATTATCCCATATTTATTATAAGAATGAGTCTTTAGTGTAGTAAAATATGGACAATAAATCCTGTCAAATAAAAAACCTTCTTTTGGGCCGATTTATTATTCACATGGAAACTTGACAATTGTCTCATATCTATTACCACAAATGAATATATAATTCGGTCAAACATTAATCTTCCTTTGGGCCGATTAATATCCACATTAATTAAAATATTCATAACCGTCTTAATATTTTAAAAAAAGTAATTTCCACAAAAGAGGCTACTTTGGCAGCATATTATAGTCCTTAATAAATTTTTAAAATATTAATAACTTAACCAAAAGGTTATAAAAAAAACTGTATGTGGGAGTTTCTAAAAAATTATAACCTTTTGTAACTATATTTTCCTCTCGTCATGTTACCAAAAGAGGACCTTAAATTTTGAAAATAAAAATCCTATGTACAAATTGCTTGTACTTTCTTTAATCCTGAATCTATAGATCTGAATTGGATATAGAACTAGATAGTTCCAATCCATAATATAAATAAAACCTGATTCTCAATGATTGATATGAAGGCTACTTGAATTCAGAATTGTTAGAACTTTAATTCAAAATTGTCAGAACTTTATTAACCTTATATCAAATCATCGAGTAAATAATCAAACTAGATGATGAAAGCGTACCTCAAGCCATAAAAAAACTGGAGTTTTAATTTCTTCAGGTTATGGTCTTCCAAATCCAACACTGATTTTCTAAACCTGAATTCTGGACAATGGGATACCAGAATGAAAACCAGATATGAATTCAAGGACCATAACATCCTTATTTATAGCCGAAGTTTCATAATTTTAATTCCACCCATTATAAAAGAGAAATTATGAACAGTTATCTACACATTGAATTTCACACTTTTCTTATTAAATTCCACATCTTAATTTATAGTCCATAACCCTTAACTTTAGTAGATCAATTTAATTGAGCCAACCTTATATAATAGCATATGATACAATTCCTGATTCAAGTATATATTTATGTCCAATATCTAACAAAAACTTCAAACTTATTTTTGCAATTTTTTCCATAATTATAAGAAGAAAAAAATGGCAATAAGAACAAAATAGACAAGTCGCTATATGAACAAAAGAAAACGAAAAGAGACGCCCAGTAATGCGGTAAGGTTCTAACCTATTAGTCTTGCATCCTGATCAATATTGATCAGTCATCAGAGCCTCCTAAAAATTGAGAAACAAATCAGATAAGATTGAAATCTCTGCATTCATCTTGAACCTTACTTTCCCAAGCTTCTCTGCCTCCATTGCCAACTTGTACAAGCCGCCCGCCATGCACCTCGCCAAGTGCAATCGCATAGCAGGTATAGCCTCTATCCAGTGCAGCTTCTTCCAATGCAATATACAAGGCCTTGGGAAACTCATGGAAGAACTCTTTCCGCTCAAACACCTCCGTACCTTCAGAATAGAGCTCAATATTGCTGCCATGGCTGCTAGTAGTACTCCTCCTCCAAGCCACATGCCGGACATAGTCTTTGACTCGGAAGCAGATTGTAACGAAGTTGTCGACATACCCAATGTGCTCAAATGCGGGGACTTTGCTGGTGCTGACCAAAGCACATCTCTGGTCTTCACCAGCCATGGTGGGCTATTGAGAGAATATAATTTTTTTGATATTCTTAGAGCTTTTTTAAAGACACAAAATCCCTAAATTTCATGTTGAGAGTTTTGATAAAATAAATCAATAAAGTATAATAGACGGAGAAAACATTAATTTAATATGAAACCTCGAAAATAAGAAAGAATCATAAACCATATACTATAATAAATAATGGGTACACCTATCGGGTAAAATCAATACATCATTTTCATTAAGAGATCACAGAAAACTCATGGGATACAACAAGGTTTTTATTAATCAATGGTGGAATATAAAGAATAAGAACATTTTTTTCTCCTTCTCACTTTATATATTATAATAAATAATAGGTACACCTATCGGGTAAAATCAGTATATCATTTTCATTTAGAGATCACATAAAACTCATGATATACAACAAGGTCTTCATTAATCAATGGTGGAATATAAGGAATAAGAAACTTTTTTCTCCTTCTCTCTTTACATACGAGAAACTTAGCACATCATCTTCATGATTTGGATTAGACAGAACTCATCTCATCATCGCTTGGCAAAATTCAATCATTAGATAAAATCAATAATTTACACGTTCAATTGTGAACGATCACAATCTCCAACTAAATATGTGTTTCATTGTCCTTTATTCATCTATTTTTCAAGTTAAGAATTGCATGTTTAGAATCTTAAAGGATATCTAATTAATTCATTTGAAATTTAAATCATATTTTGGTAAAATTGGTGACAATATGGTTTATTCCATTCACAATGCTTGAAAAAGTTAAATTTTTTTCACGGTTAAATTAAATTAAACACACTATAGACCCCTAAAGAGGTGCCAAAAAATTTCTTTGCGGTTTTATGTGTTGAAAAAAGTATGAAAATAAATGCATGCTTATCTATAAATATAGAGATAATTTTTAATTTTTTTCCACAGTTTTAATAAAAAAAAGGGTGTGATAAGTATAATTTTTCTGCACGTTTTTTCAGCACCCTCCGACGAACGTTTTAGAGATGAAAAACTAATTTGCAAGCTTGATCTTGGAGGGTGAGTGTTAATTGAACGCCTTTAACATTAATTGAGCTATATATGCTGTTGTAAGAACTCCAACGTAGTATATAATTTTAGAGCACTTCTTACTAATTAGTGCAAATTAAATAAATAAATTACAACCGGTAATTTATTTGAATTTGTGCACGATGCTATTAGACGTACACACGATCCAAATGTCTGGGAGGGGTGATTATCGACAAGGGAAGTATGGTGTTGCTTGTGGGAGGCAGCAACTTCTCCCCATCGTTCTTGCGCAGCCTGCTCTTTGCAAGCCAACCTCTAATCCATGGAGTCACATCCTCAGACATCTTTATCATTACGAAGAACAATATTCGATAGAATATGACCATGCTAAAGATGACGCCCAGGTTCAACCATTTCGATCTTCTCAGATCGATTTGGAACACATTTTGCAGAACATATTCCCCTGTGATCTTCGGAAAGCCGGGTGTTGCATTATCACCAATTAACAAACCCCTTAAATCATTTTGGAGTTGGCCCTGTATACATATAAAAAGATAAATTTAATCATTTCTACAATACGTGAAGAATATCAATCCTTATATGAACTTACTTACATACCTGAATTGCCCAATATAGGAAGCTAATATAAGTCACCGGATACCTCAAAACAGGTTTTGGAATGTCATTTGGAAGCCTAAAAAAACCGCTCAACAGCATAGAAAAGCCCTGTGATTTCCATGGAAATGCAAGTTAGTTAGTGAGTTGTATATTTATTAAAGATTGAAGTTAACAGTAAAGTAAAAACAAAAGAATGGAGTCCGATTGAATTGAGTAAAATTAATTTACCTGCACACTGGCGCCAAGTACGATACCCATGAGGAAGTTGGGAACAATGCTTGCTATGGCCATCATCAGACTCTCCACCACTGCAACGCAAGCAAACAGACACAGGACGAAATAGAAGTAATGGGTAAATCCGGGATGGAGGTGAGCCATGTAGTAGGCTATGGTTCCTGACGTTAGAGCAATTAAGAAGAGGAATGGTAGGGACGAGAATGTGTTGCTGATAACAAATGTTGTCACTCCATAGTGCCCATTCAATCTCTCCTTTTGAAATACCTGAAATCAGAGTTGTTGGACGTTATGAACTTGTTTGTAAGACCATATATACAATGTGATTCAAATCTGTGACTCAAACCTTCATATCTTCAACGAAGGAAGGAAATCCTCCAATGGACATGAAAGTGAGGAAGCCGAGAATGAATGCAGAACATGAGACCCTTGCCTGTTTCAAGCATTTAGGAAGTAAATGAAGTCAGATGTAGAGCAGTCTGTGTAATGAACTTTCATGGGAATGGACCAAGATCTAGAAAGAAATACAATACCTGCATTTCATGGATGTCTGTACCCACATCGTGATAGACGATGCCAAGGGAGATGGAGAGGACAATGAACATAGCAAGTCGGAGCCAGTAGTAGCCGAAGTTCCTTGACATGTTCACGAATGAACGCTTGGTCAATGTGTAGGTTTGAGTGATGAAACTGGCTTCGCTCGCTGACATTTTTGGCACACTGCCTCTCTGTTTTCCCAGCAAATTTGATCAATTCCTCAATTACATCTAACGTGGGTATATAGGCAATAATCTGTCTAGAAAAATTGCAATTCTAATTCGGCTAAGAGAAGATCAAATGGTCAGTCACGTACTTGTTTTGTGAGTGCATCAACTTTGTCCTGAACCGAGTAGAAGTATCGAGACGAATAATAAAATTCACTAAGAACCTCGGTTGCTTTCGTTGCCGTCGTTGTTTCCATTGGATCATTCTCCATCATAGACGATGTCTATGTGTATATCAAGTATTACACGATAAGTGATTTATGAGCCATCCATCTTAGTTATATAACATTAGCTTGTTTGTGTGTGCACTATATATATATATATATATATAGTGCACAC
>JAVDBV010082587.1:0-10051 GCA_032619315.1 Piper longum | reverse complement strand
CGGCTAGTTCGGATCGAGACCGTCCGAACTCGAAACTGGCTCGAGTCCTGAAATTGACTCTATCGGAGGGAATCGAGGTAAGAAGGCTAAATGGGCCTCGAACATTGGACTTAATCAAATTGAGCCCATAGGGGCAAAAATCGAGTGATCTAAAATTCCTATGATGCATGCAAATGATGTACCCATAAAATCCCAAACGGATACTAAACGTCGTAACGGCCTAAATCTACGCCTAAAATCCTGTGTAATACATAAAGACAAATCAGTATACCTCAGTATACACTAATAACTCATGATCTTATAATTTACATTTCGGGCATACTCAGCCTCCATAACATGTTCATACGGCCATTTAGGCCCATACTTATAATCTGAAACTAGTTTTGCTCGATCTCGCTCGAACCAACTCGATACGAACCCGAATAGGCAAAACTTAAATCGAGTAAAACCCTAACCCGAAAATGGGGTTTTACAAAAACATTTTCTCCCTGTAACCAGATGAAACATGTAACACCCCAAATCCGGTTCGCGCTCGTGAACCGGACCGGCATGTTACATGCCCTAGTTAGGTCGGCTAACCCGAACCTAACTCACACGGATCCAATCTCGTCGTCTTAAGATAAAGATACAACTTGTCATACATGTATGAATGTGTAAAACCCTAGCAGGATACTACATGGATGACTTAGCAATCAATCACACACCAATACAGCTACGGTATGGTTAATAAAAATTCTAAAATATAACGGACATAATTTCCCCTAAAAATGCAATTAGGGGCCTCCCTGTCACAACAACATATACAACTATATAACTATAAATCAACAACTTTATTCACATGTGATTCTAATCTACTATAAGCATCTTTCTCTGAATCTTGGGTCTCAGCCCACCTGTGCCCTCTATTCATTATTCACATCATGGCATCACGCCTTAGCAGTTCATCACATCATCATGCTTTTCAGTACCTCACATTAGTTCAAATATAATAAAAGCATAAACCGAATATTAAACATTCAGTCACCCAAATATATGTGTGTGTGCAAAAGACCTCCTTGCTCCTCCGTCCAGGCTGACACATCCACCTCATACTCGTCACCAACATATAGTACAAAAATCGTCAGTAACGAGCATTACTGGTCTAGAATATAACTACTAACAAACTGGCTATGAGATTAAACTCTCACATGAAAGAAAACATCATATACTCCTCGTGAACTCTCTTAAGGGCATCTACTGAGGAGCCATTGGGCTGCAAGGCCGATAGCATCCCGAACTGACTGAACTGCTGCTGCTGTTGCCTCATTCGGCATTTCATACTTCATTTTCTGGTCTCAAATCATAAGCCCTCCCCTTACCTCCATATTTCTCCTGGCCTTGAGCACAAAGACCGAGTACTCTCAGGCATTCGCCTACAGTACCCTTTGAACCACAAGTCATGACATGTGTTGTACTAAACAGTACCCATAAACCTCCACATTCTCCGGGTGTGAGGAACAACACGGAGTTGTCATGATCCCTCGGGAATGGAACAGTCTGCTGGCACTAATCCAGAGCCCGCTTTGACTATCACGACATCCTCTGCATGGTACGTGCAGTCGATTTCTTCATCTCTCGTCACACTGAAAACTCGATAAAAATATTTATAGGCCTGGGAAGGGATTTATAAAATAGGCCCGAAGGCAACTTGCTGTGGATCTTGTTTTTGAAATAATTCTCGAGGGATCTCATCCTCTAGGGTTATTAATCCAGAAAGCAATTAGGCTAAATGACCCGAGTTAAGTGGATCCAATAAAACGCCACTTAACTCGTCCTGCAAGTCATAATCAAATAGACAATAGAAAGAGAGTAAAACAGAATCGAGTCCTAACGGACCTGGTAGAAGCTATAAGCGTGTCATCAAATACCTACACATCAGAGCTACATACTAATGCCCGATAACTAAATGATGCATCAAACTAGTCCTAATTGTCACACTCACATTTCAATCATTTATTAATAATCAAATAGTAATAATCGTGAAAATAATCCTAACTCATCCTATTCAAATTATTTTTACTGTGTTTTTATGAATTACATCATGCTCAATAATCATGATCAAACTCTATCTACCTTATTAGATCACTTACTATTCATCTCATACTCAATCACATCATGCAAACTTTCACTTCATTTATAGCAAGACTTTTATCATGACGATTAATCAATCCTAGCATGCTCTGCTAACAATTATCAATCATAGATAATAAACTTAGAGGTAATTATCATAACACCCAGATTTGGCTCACCAGTGAACCGACCCGGAAATACTACCGGCAACCGAAACGTTTGATAATCTATTAGAATCGGTTAAGCCGACCCGGATCTACTCTCTATGTTTTAAGACGAATACATGGTTTTCTATATGCATTGATGAATGTACAATAATCCTAACATGACACTACATGGATGACATACAACTAATCCACACACTAATATAATTAACATCAAAATCAATAAAATTTCTAAAATATAACTGATAGAGTTTCCCCTAAAAATGCAATTAGGGCCACCCTGTCGAATATACATATGCAAGTATATTTAACCATATATCAAACAATTTCATTCATACAAAATCTAACATGCTATAAACTCATATTAAAATTTGGGTCTCAACCCATCACACTTTCACTAAGCAATCTATTTATGTTCACATCATCTCATCATGTCTTAACGCATAATAACGTTTCATCATCACGTCCTTTCATTTCATCACGTCAGTTTCAATATAATAAAATCATATCCGAAATATTAAACATTCAATCAACAACATATATGTGTGCGTGCAGAATTCCTTATTGCTCCTCCGTATAGCTGGCACATCCGTCTTGTACTCATCACCTACATATAGTATAAAACCGTTAGTAACGAGCGTTACCGGTCCGAAAAATAACTAATATAAAACTGGCACATGAGAGCTAACCCTCCTGTTGAATAAAAACCACATACTTCTTCAAGAACTCTTACAGGGCACTAACGGGAGCTGTCGCCCTTGAGTGGCAACGTCCCCTATCCATCTCTTTCACTTTCCTTGGCCATCTCATCTATCGCGTTTTGCATCAAATCTCATTCTCGCGTCTTGCGTCAAATCTCATTCTCGCTCATCTCATCCCTCTACGTCCTCCATATTACTCCTGGCCTTGAGTCGAAGGCATGGTACTCTCAGGCAGTCGCCTTCAGTACCCTTTGAACAACAAGTCCAAATATGCGTTGTACTAAACATTACCCATAAACCTCCACGTTGTCCGTGTGTGAGGAACTCAAAGTGGAGTTAGCAAGATCCCTCGGGATCAAGTGGGTCCTCCCCAACATCAACCCGAAGACGAACACATGCCTTGCCTGAAGCCATGGCCGCCTCCCTCTATCCATCTCTCACTGAAAACACGAAAACTATATATATATAGGCATGGGTAGGGAATTTAATATAATAGGCTCGAAGGCAACTTGTGGTGGATTTTTGTTTTCGAAAACATACTCGAGGGATCTCATCCTTGAGGGTTATTAATCCGGAAATGTGATCGGCTAACTAGCCCGAGATAAGTTGGATCCAATAAAATGCCACTTAACTCGTCCTCTAAGTAGAAAACCAAAATGCGATGGAATAAAGCGTAAATCAGAGACGAGTCCTAAACGGACCTGGTAGAAGCTCCAAGCGTGTCATCGTGCCTAGGCGACGAGCTTCTACTCCGTACCTACACATCAAAACCAAATACTAACGCCCACTAACTACATGATGCACCAAACTCATATAATTACCACACTCATAATACAATCAGAATCGATCAACAATTCAATAATTATTAATATAAATAATTCTAAGTCATCCTATTCATATCGATTTTATCTTGATTTTCCAAATTACATCATAATCACTTATCATGATCAACTAAATTTACTTCGTTAGATCACTTAATATTCATTCAAAATTCATCAAATCTTTGTCACTTATCATCTCATTAGTATTTGTGCATTAATCACATCAAGTAATGAATCCTAGCATGCAGTGCTAACAATCACCAACTCTAAATAATAAATCAGAGGTAGTTATACCTCGCGTCGTCGGCAATCGGCGACGGTTAGGATTTTGTCGTGTGTGCGTCTCGAACTTCGATTTCGGCGCTCGACAGCGTCCGAAGCTCAATCGGGTTCGATTGGATGTACTCAACGAAAGATCCGGCGAAATCCAACAATCTGGTTTTCCGGCTAGTTTCGGCTGTTTTCCGGCAACTCGGTGGTTTTCCGGTGGTTCCCGGTGGTTTTCCAGCGACTGTCACGGCGGGGCAATTGAGGGTAAGGGTCGGCTTCGTCTCGACGAGCCCGACCCAACGGTTATGACGACACGGCCGACCGTGACGGCGATGGCTGTCAGAGGCCCACGGCGAAATCCAACAATCTGGCCAGTGCGGTGGGTCGCTCCAATCGGGCCCACGGCCGGCCACGACGGCGGCACTGGGTAGGCTGGAAACGTCGGGGAGGTCAAGGAGGTGGTCGTCGACGTCACACCGGTGGTGGCACGGCCTGGACGGTGGTAGATTGCGTCAGGAAGAAGTGGTGGTGTTGCATCCGATTCTGGCATCGCGGCGGCCCGATCGTGGCCGGTGGTGGTCGGGGTAGCACGGCGACTCCACGGCGGGACTGGGCGGCAACGAGCGCTGGCCGGGCGGCGCCGACAGTGGTGGTGGATAGGCATGGTGAGGGTTTTGGTGAGAGAGGGTGTCGAGGAAGAAAGGAAAGAAAAAAGAAACACGTTGGGTGGCAAACTCGTAAATAAGTATTGACTCGCTTCTGACTCGAGTCAAAATAATAACTATCTCGTAATAAGTCTTAAAAAAATCTATAAAATTTGAGAAAAATCCATAAAAAAAAAAAAACACCACAACATCCAAATGATATGCTCTATAACTAATAACCCACCCAAACTACCCGTAATGCATCCTAATGCGGTAAACGACCTAAAACTATATCTACGGTCACAAAATAAAGAAATCTAAAATCATCAACTGTATACTCTCATATATTTTGATAACTCATTCTCTACTCATTCATCACGTTATCATCATATACTCGGGTACACATGACCCTCACAGCTCGTACACGTGACCGGCATCGGCTCAGTACACGTGTTTTGAAATATACTCAACTCGAATCGACGGCTGAACCGATCGGCTAACGACTATAAAACCGTGACTCGAATCACGTGTTTTACAACCTTCCCTCCTTATAAAAATTTTGTCCTCGAAATATTAGCTCAAGGAGGTTCAACTGAAACTGAAAACTGGATACATGTCAACTATATCCTCTAATCCTCCATAGTCATGTATATCCATCCTGACGGTAGTTGTGCCGACATGGCGGGCTCTGCTTGTGATGTTGTCAAAAATCAAATATTCTGATTTTCATCTATATGTGTCTGCTCTGGCATTAACATCATCATTCTTCCTTTATCTGAACCTAAGACCTGTGGGTTATGGGCCCACCACGCTTCTGTTGCGCACTCAGATCATTCTCTTATGTTTTGATCCCTACTACTGCTATCTCGGTGGAAAAACCTAAATCACCCCTAAGGGCCTACTGGGTTGGTCAAGAAAATACTCTAGAGTATTGCAAGGTTCTAATCTAGGTTATGTTTAGGAAAACTATGCTGAGGGTAAGACCTGCCTGCTAGCATCTACCCATGTCCCTCTAGTCCTCATCTGTGAAAAGTCACCTACATGTACTAGCAGAAACTCTATTCTAGGTCCTACAGTCATCCTAAGGTCTGCTATAAGTCTCCTGCTAAGTACGGTGTATAACCTAATGAGCTGTGCAGCTCACTGTGGCCAATCTAGGTCTAACTCTTATGTGTCCCTATATAAGGAACTGGACCGCTCACTGGGTCCTAGTTGACTCGGTCCAAAATCAAGTATCTCACTCTGTTCTGTAAGAGAACAAGGACGACTGCTATGACTCTACTGTATACTATGGCTTGGGGGCTACCTATACAACCACTAACTATTTCTAAACGGAGCTCTCTGTCTCGAACTGGGTGAGAACATATGTACATACACAGTGTGTCAAGGAGTATGATAACATACTCTGGACGGACTGTAGCGTCTACATCTAGTCTGTGGCATGTGCTCTGGTCAATGTATACTCATCTCAATCATCTGGACAACTGATAGCAACACTGATACATACAGAGGGGTGAGTGAAAATACTCACGTGGAACTCTCTACCATGTCTAATATATCTGGGTTATAGAAAAAGAAACTGAGTCTTGTCAAAATCTAGTCACACTGATCAGGAATTCTCACTAGGTAGTATCACATCCTCACATGTGGTATCTAACATTGAATAAACTAAGGAAGTCCACTCGGCTAAGAAAGATCTGCTACATAGGTTTGTCAGTCTGATCTTTGGTAAGGTTATGGTATTATATAAGTGGCAGGGGAGATAAAATCCCTATGTAGCATACTAGGTGGCCAAAATATCGGTAGGTCTATGGACTTGTCTATAAGTCACCATGATTTACTATGCCACAGGTGATCAGTCTGTGGAACAGTTAATCAATGACGTATCTCAGAAATGGCTCCTACGTGGCTCTAATTCAATCAGCTAATAGTAGGCACGTGTTTCTCAATACTGTACTAGTCACACACTTCTAAACGGGCGGGGTTCAAATGACCCAAAGAGCCACTGTATTCCCTCGAGTCTACGGGGACTCAGATGAGGTTCAACATGTCTCTCGTCCGCTCTTCAGTGGTGTGTGACCTGCCGTCCCGTACCAATTTGTAGTACTAATCTTGAATCACATGACTACTACCGCTGGGTAGACTTTCAAACAAGGCTATCAATCAAAATGAGCATACATTGGTATCGCTCCAATCTGGTCAGCATGGTCTGTTCTATCTGAAGTCCCTATCCGCATCGTCCTCAAGTTGGGGTAAGGTCCGTCATTGTAAAAATCGGTCTACCAATATCGACCTACATTACAAACCCTACTCAGTACTGTGAAGGTACATCTATACTCAGGAAAAGGCTCAATCTTATATCTCAAGGTAAGGACCTAACTATGCTGGCGAAGCAAAAGGGAATCACTATCTCTCTAAAGAACACTCCCTCGCTGAACCCTCTATCTATGCCCCATAATCTAACACGAGTCTAACTCCTCTTGCTAGCTGGCCAATCCCCAAATAAGTAAAACTACGTGTGTGACCATCTATTAACCATCCTAATCTATTTATGCTGGTTGTTGCTCATGAATGCCTCTCAGGCTATCTTAACAATCGTGTCACTCTGGATGTCCCATTTGGACATCATACTATCATGTTCTAACTCAGTCCATGCACATCCCTATGAGACTGTTGCTAAAAGTGTCTAATTGCATTATCTTGTAATATACACCAGACCCAAGGGTGTCTGTTGCAAGAATGCTCGTAAAATTGGATCCTATGTCGTCTCATCAAAATAACCTCCGCTTTCCTAACTCCCCTCTATTCTACTGATACCACTATAGCTATGTCTTGTTCCTCAGCTTTGACCCTTCTAAGCTCTGACTGATCTACTCAGTCGGTAGATGAGCAAGAAATGGACGGCGGTAGTGCGTACCTGGTCGGTGGTAATGCATCTCGGTCGGTGGTAGTGCATCTCGGTCGGCGGTCGTGCACTCGGTCGGTGGTTGCGCACACGGTCGGTGGTTGTGCAACTCGGTCAGTGGTTGTGCAACTCAGTCGGGGGTTGTGCAACTCGGTCGGTGGTTGTGCACTCGGGCGGCGGTTGTGCAACTCTGTCGGCAATAATACTATCTAAATTCTAAAAAGCTAATCCTAATCCTATACATCGTCAATCCACTACCGTCTCTGACATCTCTGAGCTGCTAACTGCTAACAACTCGGTTCACCTTATCCAACTATTCACCCTCATACGGTAACCACTGATCTGATACCTCATCTCTAATAAACAATGGTGGTTCATCTCATGTGTCAACTAATTTGTCGTTATCTCGATACTCCAAGCTCCTAATTGTTATCCTTTTTTTTTCCCTTACTAATTTCCACAATGTAAACCACGCCCCATGAAAGCAGGACTAATGTGGTGACATGTAAAAGACGAACACCTAGTCAACACCCAATTCTATCTCAACTTATTGAACATGTTGACAACACGACTACTCCAGTCTCTTATGCGATGGACAGAACTCATGGGTCTTTAAACCCAACACGACATCTCTGTTAGATATCTGCTATCATTTGTTGACATCCAAATCTAGCATAAAATGAGATCCTATACTCATTATACCTCCACTAGCACTACAACAAACCTCGCTCGCCTCTAACGAACCAATAATCTGATATCAGGACAAAAATCCATAAAAATCATCTTGTCATCTCAACCAAGGTCGGATCCACACATTTCTGATCAAGTCTTCAAAACACCGTTATCCAAATAAATCATGAAGAGAAATCTACATGTAAGGAAATTAAATAGAAACATACCTGCCAGCTTGACTTGGAGCAGTCTTTGCACACACATTACCTAAAACAGTATCTTTTATCTTAATCAATCGAGAGTCGCTCTGATACCACTTTGTAAGACCCCGATTCGGCTCACCCGTGAACCGACCCGGAAATGCTACCGGCGACCGAACCATTCAATAATCTACTAGATCCGGTTAAGCCGACCCGGATCTACTCTCGGCGTTTTAAGATAAAGATGTGATTTTCTATATGCATGGATGAGTGTACAATAATTCTAACATGACACTACATGGATGACATACATCTAATCCACACACTAATATAATTAAGATCAAAATCAATAACATTTCTAAAATATAACGGACAGAGTTTCCCCTTAAAATGCAATTAGGGGCCACCCTGTCGAATATACATATGCAAGTATATTTAATCATATATCAAACAATTCATTCATACAAAATCTAACATGCTATAAACTCATTTTAAAACTTGGGTCTCAACCCATCACACTTTCACTTAGCAATCTATTTATGTTTACATCATCTCATCACGTCCTTTCATTTCATCACACCAGTTTCAATATAATAAAATCGTAACTGAAATATTAAACATTCAATCAACATCATATATGTGTGTGTTCAGAAGACCTCATTGCTCCTCCGTATAGCTGGCACATCCATCTCGTACTCATCACCTAAATATAGTACAAAACCGACAATAACGAGCGTTACCAGACCGGAAAATAACTAATATAAAACTGGCACAGGAGAGCTAACTCTCATGTTGAATAAAAACCATATACTTCTTGAAGAACTCTCACAAGGGAACTAACGGGAGCTGTCGCCCTCGAGCAGCAGCATCCCCTATCCATCTCTTTCACTTTCCTTAGCCATCTCATCTATTGCGTTTTGGATCAAATCTCATTCTCGCATCTTGCGTTAAATCTCATTCTCGTTCATCTCAGCCCTCTACGTCCTCCATATTATTCCTCGCCTTGAGCCGAAGGCCGAATACTCTCATGCAGTCGCCTTAGTACCCATTGAACCACAAGTCCGGACATGTGTTGTACTAAACATTACCTGTAACGACCAGCCATTTTTCAATTATTTAGTTGGGCCTAGATGGCCAGGTGTTACTTAACAAACTAGTAGGTTGCTGAATTATAACAATTTAACAAGAATGTGTAACAATTTCCCAGTAGCCATACATATTTCTCAATAAAAATTAAAAGGGAGTCCTCATATTTATCTTACTCCATGCTCTCGCTATCAATGGCTTCTTCCACCTAATTTCATATCTGCAGACCTGCAGAAGCAATTCCGCGTTAGTGATTACAACACTAAGTAGTATAATAGACAATACAAATCAAGTACATTCCACTAGTTCCCTATGTTCATTTTAAAATGCACTACCATGGTGGCGTCGCCCAGACTCGAACTGGAGACCCTCAATGTGATTCCCGGACTTGAACCGGTAACCTTGAGTGTGATTCACGGACTTGAACCGGAAATCTTGAGTGTGATTCACGGACTTGAACCGGAAATCTTCAGTGTGAT
>JAVDBV010082586.1:0-13246 GCA_032619315.1 Piper longum | reverse complement strand
GCTAGTAACGGGCCAAGTATAGGAATTTCGGGGACGAAATTTCCTAAGGTGGGTGGATTGTGAGATCCCTCAATTTAGTCCCACATCTAATACCTACCGGGTTAAGATCCTGTTTATAAGTGGGAATGGACTATAGATCTTTAGCTTCGGTTAACCGTTTTAAAGAAATGACTTAGGCCCATTACGTTGCACTTTGGGCCGGGTCGTTACAATGTCGCTTGCTTTAAGCCTTATTTTGTGTGTGACTATATGATGGGCATATGCCCTAACTATGTGAACCTTGTATGATTTGAACGTATGCTATGATGGTTCTGCCAACATGTTTTATCTTTATACTATTGTATTTTTCTGTGGAGTTATAATACTTTGGGGCAAGACTAACCATCGTCTGCAAGGTATATAAGCCCCAGAGTCCTGGAACATGACGAGGAGCTAAGTCAGGTACACAAAACGTATTTGGCTGCAGCTGTTTGTGTATTAGAGTAACGTGGGTGGAGGAGCTTACAATTCACACCACTTGAAGACCCACGTGAAGTCCGGGTATTAGGGTTTGATGTCCTGATACTCGATGATGTTGTGTAATTCTTTGACGCTTTAATTATTACTCGCGTAGGGTATGTGGGATAGGTAACCATGACCCTTATTTACATACTTGCATCACCTTCATGTAACTAATAAGAAGACCTAAGCCAATCACTTGAACTAAGTAGTAAGAATATGATACACGCAACAACATGCAACCTCAAAACTGTAGTGGGAGGTGTGCTTCTTCTACAGTTGGGAGTGATCATCACATTTTTAAAGTCACCGCTCATAGTCGTAGGGGTGGTTCTACCTCTGTTACGACTAAGAGTGTTCATATAGGAATCCTTTGAGTCTAAGATCCGCCTTTGTAGTACAAACTCTGCATGCATTCTATGAAAACCGAACATGGTGTCCGTCTTAAGCCTCCAAGGAGGGTTGAGATCCGCTTCCGTAAAGTTTGTATGCAATAGTCTAATGAGTAGCTTCTAAATTATAATATCACGATTCGGTCTATCATTTTGGGCTGATTTGGGGTGTTACAATACATGCTCGAATCGTCTCGCTGGACTGACCTTGCATGCTTGAATCGTCTCGCTGGACTAACCATGCATGCTCGAGTCATCTCTCTGGACTAGCTCCTAGGGTCACTGCAAACTATGGGGACTAAAATGCAATGATCTCAGCAAGAAATAAAACCTAAGTTCACCCCTAAGGTCTACTAGGTGGTCAAGTAGGCTCTAAAGTATTGTAGGGTACTAATATGGGCTACATTAGAAAGAATTATGTCGGTATGAGATATGCGGCCTAACATTTACCCATGTCTCTTTGATCCTCATCAATGTGGCAAGTCAACTACGTGTACCCTCAGGGCACTCTGCTCAAGGTCCTATTGTTGTACTAGGGGGTCCTGTTAGTCCTGCTAGCTTATGGTGGGCTCTAGTACCAAGTAAGGGTATATACTAATGGGTTGTATGGTTCACTGTTGCCAGTCTAGGTCCAACACTTGAGTATCCCTATAAGAGGAACTAGACTACTCACTAGGTCCTAGGCTACTCGTTCCTGAGTCAAGTATCTCATTTTGTTCCATAATTGAACAAGGACAACTGCTATGACTCTACTACGTGCTATGGCTATTGTAACTATCTATACAACCATTAACTGCTACCAAAGGGTGCTCTGTAATGGAATGACGGCGAGAGCACCTGTATATGTACAGTATGTCTCAAAGAGTATGAAAGCATACTCTCCGTGGAATTGTAGGATATGCATCTAGTTTGTAGCATGTGCTCTGGTCAATGTCTGCTCATCTCAACCATATGGAAAATAGATAGTAGGATAGATATATCTAGAAGGCTAAGTGTAAAAATACTCGGGTATGACTGATATCTCTGGTCACATATAGAGAGACTAGATCTCATTTGAAAAACTAGTCTCACTCCTCTAGGAATGTGACTAGGTGTCTCATCCCTACATGGTTTTACAACATGTGTGCTAGAGACTACACTAAGCTGAGAAAATTCTACTAGGTATGTATATCACTCTATCTATGGTGATGTGAGGATCTCCGTCTGAGTCACAATGGGTAATGAAATTTGTATTGTAAAGGATGTTGGGTGGCTCAAACATATGGGTAAGTCCATGGACATGTCTCTAAGATCATCATGATTGGACTCTGCCATAGGTAACTACCTATGGAACAACCAATCAATAACGAGCCTAAGAGTTTGGCTTCTAACTAACTCTAATTCAATCAGCTAATAGTAGACATTTGTTTCTCGATACCATATTGGTCACGTATTTCCAAACGAGCAAGGTTCAAACTCTAACACCCCGCTTCGGTTCACCCGCGAACTGACCCGGAAGTGCCATTGGCGACCGAATCTTTCGCTAATCTATTAGTCTCGGTTAAGCCGACCCGGGCCTACTCTCGGCCTTAAGACGGAGATACAAACATGCAAGGCATGGATGGGATGCTAAGGTTCTAATGCTTGTTCTACGTGCATGCCACGATATATAAGCAAAAATCAAAATGAAAATAATAAACGAGAAATTGCAAAGAAAATACTTATTTCTATAAAAAAAAAACGGATATATAAATACTTTCAAAATGGTGTAAAACATGACGATCAATAATCAAACACACCACCTGAGCCACAACTGAGCTCCAAGGCTCCTTGTTAATTCATATTTATCAATTATTTCATAAGCGGATTATCAAAATATAATGCGATAAAATCCCCATTCACAAAACACTAGCACACAATCAGTACACAATACACACAGTGGGTACATGTGTGCGCGACTCTGTGTTGCTCCTCCGCAGTCCCGACAGCTCTCAATCATCACGATCCTCACCTACATATAGTAGAAAAATGTCAGCAACGGTTGTCACTTGTCCGGAAATAACTAATACCAAACTGACGCACATGAGAGCTAACTCTCCTGTGAAAGAAAAACATCACTTGAAATCATCTTTCTCATTTCATACTCACAATGGGAGGCTCTTCCATACCACTCTAAAGTGGCTGTCTCTAGGTTTACCTTTCTCATCTCACATTTCTCATTTCGCATTCTCATTTCACATTCTCATTTCACGTTGTCATTTCATTGTCAAGGGCCATCATCCATACCACTCTAAAAGTGGTTGTCTCTAGGTTTAACTACTTCCATACCACATGTGGCTGTCTGCTAAATTTACCTACTTCCATACCACAAGTGGCTGTCTGCCTAATCAATTTGCATGGGCTGTCGCTAAATTGCCTTCTCTCACCCCAACCTGCACGGACAAGGAAAAGCAATGCAAAAACTATATATATATAGGCCTGGGTCGGGAATTTATATAATAGGCCCGAAGGCAACTTACGGTGGATCTTGCGTTCGAAAACCTACTCGAGGGATCTCATCCTCGAGGGTTATTAATCCGGAAATGCGATTGGCTAAATGACCCGAGATAAGTGGGATCCAATAAAACGCCACTTAACTCGTCCTGTGAATCATAAATCAAACCTGCGACAGAATAGGGCATAAAACATAGGCGAGTCCTAACGAACCTGGTAGAAGCTCCAAGCGTGGTTGTGCACCTAGGCGGCAAGCTCCTACTCCGTACCCACACATCAAAACTAAATACTACCGCCCGTTCATGATGCATTCACACATCCTATACCATACACACATCAGTCAACATACATAAAAAATAATCAATACAATTTTTCCCAATCTAGGTTGCATTAAATTACGATACCTATTTAGTCTACCTAATTAATCATTTAGTGTTTATTTTTATATCACACCATCACATACATCCTTATTTTTATTAGTATAAAATACATAATACATCAATCATTCAATTATAACATCCTAACATGTTGCGCTAATAATCATTAACTCTAAATAATTAAATTAAATAAATTATACCTCATGCGTCGTCGACATTTGGCGACGGCTAGGGTTTCGTTGTACGTATCGGAGCTCGAATTCAGCGCTCAGCGGTGTCCAATGTTTGATTAGGATCAATTGGATGAACTCGGCAAAAAATCACGCAAATTTCGATTTTCCGACAAGTTCGGCGATTTTCCGGCGGGTTTCGACTGTTTTTCGACAACTGTCACAGCGCGGCAATTGAGGGTAACGGCCGGCTTCGTCTCGATGATCCCAACCCAATGCTTGTGATGACACGACCAACCGTGATGGCGATGGCCGTCGGCGGTAGCACCAAATCTGGCCGACGCGGTGGGTTTCTCCAATCGGGCCCACGGCTGGCCTCGGCGGCAGCGTTGGGTAGGGGGGAAACGTCGGGGAGGTGGTGGGGGTGGTCGTCGACGTCACAGTGGCGGCGGCGCGGTCTGGACGTCAGCAAATCGACAAGGAACGGTGGCAGCGTCGCAGGGTAAATCCGACGTCGCGGCGGCCTGATCGTGACCGGGGACGGTCAGAGCGGCACAGCGACGGCATGGCGCGGCGGGGCGGTGTCGATCGGCGGAAGGGCAGCATCGATGACGGCGGCGGCGACAAACTTAGGGGCGGCGTCGGGTTTGGGTGAAGAAGGTGTCGGGGGTGGGGGAGAAAAAACACCACGATGGCAATTTCGTAAATAAGTATTGACTCGATTCCTACTCGAGTCAAAATAATAACTAACTCGTAATAAATCCTGAAAAAATATAGAAAAATAGGGGCAAATCCCATAAAATAAAAACAAACATCACAACATCCAAATGACATGCTCTATAACTAATAACCCACCCTAACTACCCAATAACGCGTCCTAATGCGTTAATTGGCTTAAAACCATGTATACGATTAAATCCATAAAAATAAAAATTACTGCATACTTTCATATATTCTGATAACTCATTTCACATCATTTCTTCGACGTTATCATCATAGATTTAGGTATACGTGACTCCCATCGCTCATAACTCACGCTGGTCTCGACTCAATGTGCGTTTTATAAACTGACTCGACTCGAGCCGACGGTTGAACCGACTGGTTCGCTGTAATAAAACTCTGACTCGAGTCACGGGTTTTACACAAACAACCCAAAGAACCACTATCTTCCCTCGAGCCTATGGGGACTCGTATTGAGGTTTGACACTTGTCTCATCCATTCTTCAGTAGTGTGTGACCTGCCATCCCATACCAATTTGTACCACTAATCTTGACTCACATGACTACTACCACTGTGGCAGACTCTCAAGCAAAGTTGTTAGTAAAAATGAGCATACACTGGTGGCCACTCTATCTAGTCAGTGTGGTCTAGTTTAACTGAAGTCCATGTCTGCATTGCTCCCAAGATGGGGCAAAGTTGTCTCCTCCAGACAGGTCTTTCATCAGCTACCAGCACTATAAGTCCTAAATAGTACCACGAAGGTACCTCCTATACTTGAGATAAAGGCTAAATCCTATGGCTGAAGGTCAAGACCTAATCGTGCAAGTGAAGCATAAAGAAAACACTCTCTCCCCAAAGGACACTCCCTCACTAAACTCATCATCTATGCCAAAATTTTAATACGAGTCAAACTCCTCTCACTGATTGAGGTCATACTGCATGTCTGACCATCTACTAATCATTTGATTTGTATACCCTAGCTATAACTCATACATCTGTTGTCATGCTGACTAAAAAATCTGACCACTTTGACCATCGCATCCCATCTGGAGGTCATACTGCCCTTGTAAAGACACGAAAAAAAAACAAAAAAAAATCGACGCAGTAGGATCGAACGTTGGAAAATTAATATTTCCATTTAAATTATTTACCTGCCACCAAGTTAATTATTAATTACCCGGTCAAGTGTAAGGTATTATTTAACCACTTAAGTATCATTTAACCCGTTAAGTGAACCATATTATTTACCCATTTAACCGGTTAAGTGAACCATCCCATTTAACCGTTTAAACCAGTTAAGTGAACCGTATTAATTACACGTTTACCCGGCTAAGGGAAACATGGGCAAAATGTATTTTCAAATACCCTAGCCATTATTTCATTATATAAGGAGGTGGGGCGTCATTCACATTATTTCCTTTGGATAGACACCGGCCTCCTTGCTCGGGTATTTTTCCTTTCTTCTTCTTCTTGGTAATTTGCATGCATGCATATTTATAATTGATAATAAGCTTGTTAATCATGGAACTAAAGTCCCTAATCAACAAAAAAAGAAAATAATTAAACTCGAAATAAAATTTGGAAGCAGTCCATGATGAACAGCCGGAGTTTGGGCAAGGTGGGCGACTGTAGTCAAGGAAATTGAAGGCAACCCTGACACCCCCAACGGTCCCCAAGCTGCTGGTTTGAAGGGATGACGTCGTCGTGCCCCTGGGTTCCGGTGGGTGGCGGAATTGCAGCTATTATTAGGCGGAGTTGCAAGGGTGGCGGAAATAGAGGACATGACGGTGGGTGAGGAAATCCGGCCGTCTAGGGTGGGAATTGGGTTGAAATCCGGTTGGGAACGGTCCCTGAAGGGCCAAAGGTGCCAAGACGACCACCTAATTGTGGCAGTAAAGCTCGCCGGTGGTAGAATCGGTGACACGAGTGCGTTGTTAGGGGCGGCAGAATTTACTTGAATTGAGCCAATCCGGCGTCGCCGCTACCGGAAGGTGGCCGGAGGTGGTTGGGGAGGAATTGTCACGGCATGGCGGGGCTGGTCGGCATGGGTCGACGACGATTGACGGCTGTCGGATGCAAGCGGAGTTTAGTCGACGATCGTGAATGGAATTATAACTTTGGGATATGATTGTGGGCAAAACACGATAGTAGTGTCTAAAGGTCCTGGTCGGGGGTCGGAGTTGGTACGGAGGTGAGTTAATTGACGAGGGTAGCTTGGCCGTCGACGAATAGTCCGTTGGAAAATACCCCAATCACAGCTCTATTTTGGGAGAAGGAGAGAGTTGGGGAAGAAGAAGATGACAGTTTCATAAATATGGGTTGACTCGACATGCTTCGAGTTAAAAAAATAATATCAATTCATAATAAATTTTTAAAAATAATTAATTTAAGGTGATACGAGTTAAGTGGCTAAAATAATAAATTAATAAATTATTACACAAAATTACCATAATTAAGAAAATTACGGTCATGATAAACGGTAAATAATTAATTGGTTTATTACAAACGATTAAATTAAGTCGGAGGGTTATAAGGGATAACTACAATAAAGACTTTACCTTTACCATATTCAATTAATATTTGGTAAATAAAATGATTATGTTAATAATGAATTAGGAAGGTAGAAAATGAAGTAATAAAATATAATCGTCTAGAAAATCACGAAATAGCATAATTAAATAAGGAATGGTAGAACCTTATTGAATGAAATAAATAACAGATAAATTAGGATAATGGAAATTATTAAAGAATATACAAATAATAGTAACTAATTATTGGTTATAAATTAATAATTATTTTATTATTTATTAAGTGGGGATTATAATTGGGATAATTAATTTAAAATGTAAAGGACTTAAATGATTATATCATATGAATAATTAATTATATCACTAGAATTGTTGAAAGTTATATAATTAATGATGTTCAACATGACATATTTTATATTGGCAAAAATTGATAGTTATATTAGTTATGTAGTTGCATGCATTTTATACATGAATAAAATTATACTCATGTATAATTTTATGTCCTCGTTCAGACTAGGATCATTGATTGCAGTCACGAGATTTCGTACAAGCTACCAGGTCCGTATAATTACTTAAATATTGTATATTCCCTTCTGGCGACCCTGATCGGCCTGAGCCCAGATTTGACCACCATGCATCGTGTGCAACTGGGGTCAAGGAATTAACTAAGTCCGACATGAGGCCGCACTTTTAAATTTACTTGTAAGACAAATATGGAGTCTCTGACATGAGGTAGCACACGAAAAATATGAAGTCTCTGTCACAAGGCAATACCCACGACATGAGGCAGCACCCGCGAAATAGGAAGTCTCTGTCGTGCGGCGGCAATCCAGAACTTAAAAACCTGCCCCCATGCCGAAAGGGGATGTAAGGCAGATGGCTCATCATGCACTTGTAATACCGAAAGCGTGAGCCAACGGCAAATATCAGTAACTACACAGGCTATAAGCCACGTAGTGTGTGTGCGCATGCATGGGATTGTAGCGAGGTGGGCGGCCACCCTCCCCGCATTATAAGAGCTCGGCATAGGCTCACTTCACAAAAAGACTTTTGAAATAAGAATAGGGAGTATATTTGACTTGTTTCTTTAATTATATGGCTAAGTGGTTTTATCACTAACGCTGAATTGCCTCCGTAGGTGTGCAGATTCAGCATAGATTGAGAGTGGGGTTCGTGGAGCTTTTACCAACCAAGGTTTGGAGAAAATGATAATGCATTGGATTTCCTTTTTATTTTATTTGAGTTATAAATGTGGCTATGGGAAACGGCCCAAGACTGTGGGACGATTATTATTATGTCTTGTTTAAAACATAGTTTACTTTGAATGAGTTATACTTACGGTTTAATTTTAAAGTAAGACCTGGCCAGCTAGGCCCACATTATTGTGATAACTAGCTGGGTCGTTACAACCCTGTTCTCTGACTATGTCCATATGCATTCATATGAGAGTTTAACTAATACTATCTTGCAATACACATATGACCAAAGGAAGTCAGGTCAAGGCGATGGTATGTAAAATAACTGGTGAAATCAATCATGTGTCATCACATCCGAATAATTTGAGTACACCAAACTTTCGTATGTCCAATTGATGTGACCGTAGCTATATCGTATCCTCAATCTCTAATGCTACTCTGCTCTGAAACTATGACATGTGGCCTCTATGCAATATTAAGAAAATCCTCAAGTAGTAGTCCTCCTATAGGTTGAAGTAACTACTTGGCCCTTACTTCCATAATAACTACTCCTCTCGGTCAACGTAGTGCAATATACGGATGATGGTTGTGCATCATGGATGGCAGTAGTGTACTCGAACGGTGGTTGTGCAACTCAGATGGTGGTCGTGCTATCCAGGTGCTGAAGCCTGATCCTGATCATGTATGTCATGAACCCACTACTGTCTCTGAGATGTCTTCCTCCATGTGTTTGTCTTATCAGAGGTAATTCTATTAACTCGACTTAGGTAATCTAACCATGTGTGCCTGATCTAAAGGTGGTCTGGATCATAATGGTGACACGTACAATGGTGATCCAATGCTAAGCCTACACTTATCTCCTATAGTCTAGGGTGACTGCTCCTATAAACATTGACTAGTTCTTAATAGCTATCACTAATTTGGCCCTGGCAGAACGAGTGACATCTGATCAACTGTCTAAATCTATGGTCAAAGGTAATCTTGCTCATTTTTTAATGTGTTCATGTCTTATTATGTTGAAGAGTAGTCTACAATATTCTTGGGACAGACACACACTAGTGGAAGAGAGGGGAGGTGGTGAAGTATCCATGATACTGTATATCCACCTCGCTACTTATCCTCATCCACTGTTATCTCCTAGAAGTGATCCATCTAAGTCATCTATCCAAACTCTCATATATGCCCCAAATGTTCCAAGTGCCTAAGTGGATCTACTCTCATAATCACATCCTCCACCCACAAGGATCTGTCTGAAGGTCTAAGTACTCCAAGGTAGACCACGAACTATGCCTAATAGATCTATTTAAGGCACTCAATGGTCCATGCTCATGTGCCATGTAACTACGTGAGTATCTCCATACCCCAAGCTTCTTACTATTGTCATCTCTTATAACTCCTTATTTCAATGTACACTATGTTCGAAAGAAGGACTGATGAGGTGCAACGTGAAAAATGGGCAAATGTTGAAAGGGACGGTCGTCGCTTGTTGCCAGAAAAACCTGACGATGGTGTGGCTCGCCACCAGTCAGGATCAACGGTGCGGAGGACAGGGAACGTGATGGCAGTGACGAACGGCAAGGTCTGATTGCCAGCTGGCTCGAACATGGCCAGAAAGACTCGGCATCGCCGCCGTGTGTCATGAGAATGGAAAATATTTTTAAATATGCATCAAAATACATTAAATATAAATCAAAGTAGGAAAGAAAATTACTGGAGTGAGCTCAAGGGTGTATTGTGTTTATCTATCCTCCCATTAAATCGACTCAAGATTGCAAGACCTACATATATAACATGAAAAACATGAGTAACGAGTGTTACTTGTCTAAAATATAACTAATGTAAACTGGCAAATTGTAACACCCCGATTCGGCTCACCCGTGAACCGACCCGGAAAAGCTATCGGCTACCGAACCATTCCCTAATCTACTAGATTCGGTTAAGCCGACCCGGATCTAATCTCGGCATCTTAAGATGAAGATATGATTTTCTATATGCATAGATGAATGCACAAAAATCCTGACATGCTACTACATAAATGACATGAAATTCAATTCACACCCATCAACACAATTGCAATAAAATCAAGAAGAAATTCTAAATAAGAATGGACAGAGTCTCCCCTAAAAGTGCAATTAGGGGCCACCTTGTCAAAACAACATATACAACGATATATGGACATATCAACAATTTCATTCATAAAATGTAATCTACTATGTACTCATTTTAGAGCTTGGGTCTCAGCCCACCTGCACATCCTCTTCATAACTCACATCATATCATCATGTCAACATTCCATCACAATGTAAAATCATCTCTTTGCATTTTCTTATATTAGTTTCACTATAATAGAATCACAAACAAAATGTTACACTCAATCATCAAACATGTGTGTGTACGATATACCTCACTGCTCCTCCATCCAGGCTGGCACTTCCATCTCATATTCGTCACCTACTTATAGTACAAAACCGTAAGTAACGAGTGTTACCGGTCCAGAAAATAACTAATATCAAATTGGTGCAGAAGAGCTAACCCTCCTGTTGAACAAAAACATTATATACTTCCTCAAGAACTCCCACAAGGGCACAAATGGGAGCTGTCGCCCTCGAGCGGCAGCGTCCCCTTTTCCATCTCATTCTCTTTCCTTGGCCATCTCATCTATTGCGTCTTGCATCAAACTCATTCTCATTCATCTCAGCCCTCTACGTCCTCCATATTACTCCTGGCCTTGAGCCGAAGGCCGAGTACTCTCAGGCAGTCACCTTTAGTACCCTTTGAACCACAAGTCCGGACATGCGCTATACTAAACAGTACCTGTAAACCTCCACATTCTCCAGGTGTGAGGAACTCAAACGCGGAGTTGGCATGATCCCTTGGGATGAAGTGGGTCCTCCTCAACATCAACCCAAAGACGAACACATGCATTATCTGAAGCCATGGCTGCCTTCCTCTTTCCATCTCTCACTGAAAACACGAAAACTATACATATAGATAGGTTTGGGTTGGGATTAATAAAGTAGGCCCGAAGGCATCGTGAGTTGGATCTGAATTTCGAAAACATACTCAAGGGATCTTATCCTCGAGGGTTATTAATCTCGAAAAACTGTTTGGCTAAATGGCCCGAGTTAAATGGGATCCAATAAAACGCCACTTAACTCGTCCTATAAGTAGAAAACCAAACATACGATGGAATAGAGCGTAAAACAAATACGACTCCTAAACGGACTTGGTAGAAGCTCTAAGCGTGACATCGCGCCTAGGCGGCGAGCTCCTACTCCGTACATATACATCAGAGCTAAATACTCACGCCCGATAACTAAATAATGCATAAACTCATCCTAATTATCACACACAATACAATACAACATCATCCATTAAATAAATATAAACAAAATATCTCTAGATAATTCTATTCACTCTGATTTTATTATATTTGTCTAAGTTACGTTACGGTTAATTAACATGCTCATGTTAATTCACCAAATTAGAACACCCACACTCATCCATTACTAATCAATCATGAATATTATTACTTCTTCCATGCTCGGACTCATGCTTAGACTTTTATCATGACAATCAGTCAATCCTATCATGATGTGCTAGCAATCATCAATTCTAATCAATCAAATTAGGATAAGAGGTAATTATACCTCACGTCATCGGCAATCATCGACGGCTAGGGCTTCGTCGTGCGTGCGTCTCGAACCTCGAATTTGGCCCTCCATGACGTCTGAAGGTCGATCGGGTTCGATTGGGTGAACTCCGCGGAAGATCCGGTGAAATCTGTTAATCCGGTTTTTCGGCTATTTTCAGCAGTTTTCCGACAACTCAGTGGTTTCTCGGCTACTTTTTGGCGGTTTTTTGGCAAGATTTGCCGGCGGCGTCTACTGGTTGGATCAGAGCAGCTCACTGGAAAATGCCAAAAACAAGGGCAGCCGCTGTGGGTGGAAAGATCCAGCCAAGTTGGGCAGTGAGCTGCGGCGATTTGGTTAGGGAAGGTAGCTGGGTGGTCGGTGACGCCAAGGCGGCCACTGGACGGCGAAGGTGACGAACGCCAGCGGCGGGATCGGCAACGCGACCATGACGCGATCTCCGTGCTAGACGCGGCGATCCAGCGTCGTGGCAACCGAACGATGGCTGGGGCCGGTTGGGGCAGCCTGGCTACGCTCCATCGGTGCTGGGTGGTGACGAGTGACGGCGACAGCAGCGGCGGAATCTAGCAACAATGGCGGCAATAGGGTTTTGGAAAAAAAAATGTCGAGGGAAAAAGAAAAGGACTTGGTGGCAAATTTGTAAATAAGTTTTGACTTGAGTCCGACTCGAAAAAGAAATAATAACTAGCTTGTAATAAATCTAGAAAAATCGGGAAAAATCTTGTAAAGTAAAACAACACCAGAACATCCAAATGGCACGCTCAATAACTAATAACCCAACCAACTACCCTATAACGGGTCCTAACGCAGTTAATGGCCTAAAACTATTTCTACGGTCAAAAAATGAAGAAATCGAAAATCATCAATTGTATTCTCTTATATATTTTGATAACTCATTCTCTACTCATTCATTACGTTATCATTACATACTCGGGTACACATGACCCTCATGGCTCATATACGCGACCGGCGTCGGCTCAGTACACACACAATAATAAATCAATGACATGTGGCATGCAAATCAAGATAAAATAATAATAAATAATAAATAAATAAATAAACAAGGAAATACACTCATAGGTAATTTGATAAAAAATAAATACCTGAACATAAATGATACTCAAATCATGAAATAATAATATAATTATACTATATAAATACATGAATAAACACGAGTAAATATCATATATACTCGTGTTAATAAATGTGTGTGTGTGTATATATATATATATACACAAT